>JAKKIK010000186.1:0-43004 GCA_024500135.1 Heterodera carotae
CCCCCCCCCCCCCCCCCCCCCCCCCCCCCCCCCCCCCCCCCCCCCCCCCCCCCCCCCCCCCCCCCCCCCCCCCTCCCCTCTCTCCCCCCCCTCACTCCATCTCCTCCCCTCTCTCCCCCCCTCCCCTCTCTCCCCCCCTCCACTCTCTCCCTCCCCCCCTCTATCTCCCTCCCCCCCTCTCTCTCCGCCCCCCTCTCTCTCCCTCCCCCTCCACTCATCCGCTGATTATGTTTGGGCAGTCTTTTTTCATGATATATTTAAATAAGTTTGAAATGCTTCAAAAACAACAGCGACAAAATGAGAAATGCTTTATGTACTGTACGTTAAGTGCACAAAAAAGGATTAGTTTGGACCTTTGTTAAATGAGTTATGTGAACAGAGAGATCAATCGCAAAAAAAAAGGAATTTAAGACAAAAGCTGTCATGTCATTTTCCCATGCTTCTCCTCCATCATTCCATGCTTTTCTCTCCCTTTCTCTATCTCTCTGTCCCTCTCTTTGTTGTTCTCTCTCCCTCACTCAGTCTTCCTCCCTCGCTCATTCATTTGTCTTTTCACTTTGGCACTTTCCCTCCTCTGCCGTTGGCATTTGCCTTCCGGCCCCGATTGTTTCTTCTTCGTCCGAAGAAATGATAAAAATGGCCGGAGGGGGCACTTTGATCAGTTTCTTTGTGTTGTGCCGTTGAATGTCGCCAATTGTCGCTGCCGTTTCGTTACCTTTTAATAATGTTACATCCTTTTTCCTAAATTCATTACCAAAATTGAATGATTACCCGCGGCATTGTATCCGATAATCGCCGTTCCTCGGCCATTTTCAATGTCTTTTTGCCTCTCCGGCGTCTCCCCAAAAACTCCTTTTGCCAAATTCTTTACCGCCCCTCTCAACACTTCGGACGCCTTTCTGACGCTCATACTAACGCCCACAAAATCTCTCGTCGGTGGGAGGGAACTGTCAGCACAAGTCGATTGACTGATCACTTCCAATGGCGGCTGAAATTTAATTTTTTGCATTGGCACTTTTTAGGGGCGGGGGAAGGGCCAAATGTTTGCTTATCAATATATCATTTTGGTGTTTAATCAGTCAGGGTGTTCATTCATTCACATTGAGTATGTCCCGTCGGTCGTCATCGTTGGCATCCGCGCCGTAATCGGACGATGCCGACGATGACCATGACACTGATCGTCCGCCTTCTGCCACGATCTGCTGGTGCTTTGTTTCTGTTTCTTCGCAACCATTCGATTGGTTTTCCTCAAAATGTCTTCCAAATGGCACGGCTTCGTCTTCAGAAATTAAATCGCCGGAATTGACGCGTTCAATGGCAATTCGAAGCTGAATTTGTCAAGTGAAGCATTGAATGGATTAAGCCATTGTTCAGAAAACCAAACAATCCATTGTATACTTTTCTACGATCGAATTTCAGCAAAACGCCGTCCCCCGATAAATGGAGATCAAAGATTTAAACGGATTCCGAAAAAGCCGAAATCCGGTTAAATCCCTGCCGGACATACATCGCGCAGGGCGACAACGCCAATCAGACGCCCGCGGCGAGTCACATAGGCGCGGTTGAGACCGAGCAAAGAGAACAACGAATGCACTTTGACCAGGGAAGTGTTCTCGACCAATTGGAAGGGCGCCTTCGGTGAGGGCAAAAAAGATTAGTGAATAGATCAGCGGCTGAACCAAATGATCGGTGATTGATTGATCAGATGGAGTCAATTGATTGAATAATAAACTGATCAAACCCAACCGTCTTACCGAGTCGATTCCAATCAGGTCGAAGTTCACTTTGGCCGCCAGCTGTTTCCGCTCCCATTCCGCCCTCTCCTCCCCGTACAAATCGTCGTCCTCCTCCCGCTCAATCCCAAATCCACTGCTTCGAAGTCGCGCACTCAACCGACTCAACGTATTGAACATCCCTTTGGGATTTGAAACAATTAGCCGAACAAAATCTCAATTAGTAATTTGAAGCATCTAGTCATTCATCAAAATGCCACTTTGGCATTTCCCTAATATTTGCGATTAGACATGATCAATCGATCGGTCAATCGATTGATCAACCCTCCCCCGCGCCACCTCCAAATGTTGCGTAAACATCCAAATAACTGTTGCCACTGCTTTCGGTTGTGTTTATGGATGCCGGAATGGTCTTTGACCGTTTCACTGTCACTGCATGTTTTGTTGTTGGCGCTGTGCTGCTGGAAGTGTCCACAGAATTGTAGCCAAATGTTTTGTCGGCATTTATTGTCGAAGACGGCACAAATGAAAACCTTAATATGATCCATGAAACTGATCAAATGCATCGACGAGTTGGCGTCGATTAACAAAATGGAAATGGAACATTTGGTGACTGATTTTGGTGCCAATTAAACAAATAAACAAAATGAATTAATTAATGAATGAATGAATGAATGAATGACTTACCTTCTGCTAACGTCAAAAGAGCTCGTCCTTTCGCTGCTGTCCCCCTCATTTTCGTTCACAAATTTGCTGCCTTCCATTTGTTCCGCCATGGAAATTCTCCTTTTTTGATACGATGGCATTTTGCCACAATTGGCCTTCCGTCTTTGGGCCTCCCACAAGCGCTGTTGCTTCCCAATTTGGGAGCGAAGCGCTCGTAACATTCGAGAACGACTGCAAGAGCCAATCAAAATGCGCGACCCTTTTTAATGTGGCAAATTTTTGTGTTTGAAATTAAATAACATTTGAGCATTAATTGGGCTCACTTTCTGTTTCCACAATGGGTAAAGCCTTCAACTTTGGATATTTGAAGAGCAACTCGCGCAATTGGGCAAATGTTGTGGGATTGGAGAAAAAATGCACATCACAAGTCATAAATTGGGCAACCCGAACAAAATGAATCCTAAAAAAGGGGCACATGGATATATATGAGAGAATGGGCAAAAAGGAGAGAGAGAGAGAGAGAGAGAGAGAGAGATAATGGACGTGCCGGGATGCATTGCGCGGAATGTCGGGAAGGTATGGCAATCGTTTGATGCGAATGGACGAGTCATAAATGGACGGTTGAAGAAAGGAAGAGATGGCATTGGCTGAGAGAACGGCGATCTGATCAGAGAAAGAAAACAAAGCTTACGATTGTTTATCGTTCAAAAATGGCACCAATAAAATGCCAAAAAAACGGATGACCGACTGACCATAACGGGCAGAATGTGCAGCAACTGACCGGTCAGCTCGAAAACGATGACCGCTACGGACACCTGCAGGCAAATGTGGTGGATGGCAGGTGGTTGTTGTCAAAAGTAATTGATTAATCGACTTTGAACTGACCGTGTGAGTGACGCCCCCGCAAAAGGCAGCTGCGCCTGAAATGGGTTTGAGAACAGTGCACAAAATGTTCGTCTTGGCAAACCGACGACGGCGTACACCCCGGGGAAGACGGGAGGGAAGCGGGGCCCTTTTATGCCCTCGGGGTGCATGACGGCCTAAAGAGAACAAAAAGTGGGTTTTGTCATATTCCAATTTAAGTTCCCTCCGGTGTCGACAAAAATTTCAATTCAAATCACAGCAGCCGAATGCTTACCACTAATTCTCCCACCAAACGTCCAAAAGCGGCACCAAAAACAAAAGAAGGGCCAAAAATGCCTGAAGGAATGGGAACAGTGCTGGCCAAGGCGTTGAGAAAGAACTAGGGCAGAGAAAGAAAGAAAGAGGAAAAGCTGATCAGAAAAAAGAGACGGAATGTACAAAAGTAAAGGTGAAGCAGAGAAGCGAGAAGAGGGGGCCTATCTCTCCTTCAGGGCCAGTCCAGACAGAGAGCACAGAGTGAGGACAAGCGGCGGAAGAAGCATTTGGAGCAACAGACCAAGTACAAGCGGCAAAAAAGTGCTGAAAATGGGGATGGAAATGGAATAGTGCAATCAATCAATCAATCAATCAATCGATTAAGGTGGGAAAAGCCATCCGGAATTTCATTTTCGGTATATCTGATTAGGTACGGTACACATACACATTCAATTGCCGACTCGGCCGGACCCGAATTTCAAGAGGAATTCTGTGCCAGATTTTTGGGTGAAATATTACATAATTAATTTACACACTTTCGCTGTCTGACTGAACCTCATCTGAAAAATTGGTGCAAAAAATGCAAATTGTAAACCAATAATGCAGCAGCTTACTTCACCGCCAATGAAGCGGCCAAATCCGTTGGGATAAGTGAAAGAGCCGACAATGAAAGCGACCAAAGCGGGATAAATGGCCCAACTGCGATGGATAAATGAAAATGGTGAAAAATAGTGAAAAAGGAAAGAAAGAGACAAAAAGAAAAAGTGATAATACTGTGTTTGAAAGGTCAATTTGGCCATTTTGTTGTGACGGAGGAACAAAACCATTTGACGCTGAAGGAAAACAAAAGCGGCGGAGAGAAAACCGCACAAAATACTGAAAGAAAAGGGAGAGGGATATTGTGGGAGGAAGGGCACTAAAAGTAAATGCCGTGGAAAGAATGCCGCAGGGGGGGGGATAAATGGGGGGAGATTGTGGGAGGAAGGGCATTTCGGTAAATGCCGTGGAAAGAATGCCGCAGGGGGGGGGATAAATGGGGGGATATTGTGGGAGGAAGGGAATTTCGGTAAATGCCGTGGAAAGAATGCCGCAGGGGGGGGGGGATAAATGGGGGACAAGTGGCGGCTGTTCATTGCCAATAGATGAAGCCAATGACCAACCAACCCAATAAGCGCAAAGAATGGCAATTCCTCCGGAAAGAAGGCGTCCCGCGGAAATTGCGTTTGGTAAAAAGCACTTACAGTAACTGCAAATTTAGGAAGGCATTTGATTATGTCTCATTTTGGCATTTTGAACCTTCTGTTTCGACAATGAGCACGCGGATAATGCGAAGCAAAGTGGCAGAACAGGTGGCAGCGAAGAAGCCGCGCCAATAATTGCGAATGGCAAAATAGGAGGAGGTAACTTCGATGGAAAAAAGAACGCCTGGGGGGTAAGCAAAGGATTGTTGAAATGAAAGAGAGAGAGAGAGAGAGAGACAGAGGATAGGAGAGAAAGGAAGAGAGACTGACCAATGGAAAAGAGGGAGAGATAGAGAGAAAGGAAGAGAGACTGATCAATGCAAAAAAGGGAGAGGAAGAGAGACTGATCAGTGGAAAAAGAGAGATAGAGAGAGAGGAAAAGAGAGACTGGCCAATGGAAAAGAGGGAGAGATAGAGAGAGACACTGAGAATGACCCGGGGAAGGAAGCGATGAAAAAAGAGGGAGCGAACGAACCGCCAATGGGTGCCGAAAAGGTGGAACTGACGCCAACAGCACATGCAGCGGAAAGCATTTCGTAAGAGCGCGACTCGTTGCCGAAAGGCGAGCGATTGGAAAGCACACATTGGCTGAGCAAATTGGCCACCACAGAAGCAATGTGCACAAAAGGACCCTTAAGGAGGAACGGAGAAGAAGCGGATGAAGCGGATGCCAATGCCATCCTTTCCCAAATGACTGAGAAGAAGCGGATTAAACGGATTCCAATGTCATGCGCCCCGAAATGACTGACTGACCTCTTTGCCGATTGGCATTCCGCTGCCCAAGGAAAGGGTCAGTCCAACCATTTTGGAGATAAGCGTGCGCAGGGTGAGGTACTCCTTGAGAATGACGCCTCGCAGAATTGTTTTCATCTCGGGAATGCCTGATCCGATCGCTTGGGGGGCAATTGTGCGGACGAAAAGGGCCGAGAGCAGTACAAGCAGCATTGGAAAGCCGACCCAAACAGCAAAAGTGTAAAACAAAGAGACATAACGGTCGCCCCGGGCGCCAAACGCGACAATGTCAATGATGGCAATGTGCACTGACAAAAAGTGGTTTGTTTATATTGTTGGTAATGCAGGAAATGATCGGACACATTTTTGGAGAAAGTCAATCGCCGCGTCCATGGCCAATGAACAAATGGCCATAATGATGCCGAGCATGGCCAAGAAGAGCCAATCCTCTACCACCGGTCGGAATTTGTTGGCCCATCGTCGCGTGCAATTCACTAAAACCAAATGGGACAAAACGAACAATCTTTTATGGCAAAATGCCAATGTCCAATCATAAAATGTCAAATTGTCGTGCCTTCTCTTCGATTGCGCTGCTTTTTCTCGCCAAATTTATGTTCTTCTTTGCCTGTGCTGTTATTGTTCGTCCGCTGCTTCTGCTGCCGGTACGTGTCGGACATTCCGTCCACCTCCAAATTCGTCACTTTGTCCGTTTTCCCAACGCCCAAAATGCCCGGACCATTTCGCAACTCCAACAATCGCCTCATTTCTGAACCAAGAGGAGCTTAAAAGTTTCTTTGTACTAAAATAAGGTGCAATATTTTTTGGAGAAAAAAAACGATGAGTAAAATCAATGCTTTTTGATTTATTTGTTTAGGCGTTAAATGTAAAATGGCGGAACGGAATGGAACATATGCAATAAATGAAAATTGAACGGAAAAAGCAAAGAAACAATAAAGAAAAATGGAAAAATGAAAGGAAAGACAAAATTTGGCCTTTGATGGAGGAAAGACAGAGAGGGTCAGAGGGGGGAAGAAAGGAGGGGGAAGGACTGGGAGAGAGGGCTGGGAGAGTGGCAGAGCGGGAGGGGAGGGGACTGGGGGAGAGGGGGACAAGGGAATGTCAGAGGGGAGAGGACTGGGGGAGAGGGAGGGGAGAGGAGGAGGGGACAAGGGAGACAAGGGAAGGGAGGGAGGAATAGGAGAGGGGGACAAGTGATTACTCACTGATAAAAGGAATAATGAGGAGGTGATGATGGATGAAAATGAATACAAGTAAAGGAGTGTGGGCCTGTGCCGATGGGATTGACCGAATGAGGCAATGGCTAAAGGGGGGGGGGGGGGGGGCAATGCAAAAATTGCAATTCATGCGCAAGAGAAGCGCGTTCGCTTAGCAGATCTGTCTTTGATTAGCGGCCCTATTTTTTCTTCCTCTGATGACAAATGCCGTCCTAATCCGGCAGATGAAGAATTAGTTAATGTACATTTTGCATTTGTATGTAATGTTGCTTCTTCTTCTTCGATGCCGTCCCCCTTTCTTTTTCTGCTCCCCCTCTCTTCCTCTTCCTCTCTCCCTTCCTCTCTTTTTTCTTCCTTCTCTCTTCCTCGCCCCCTCTTCCTCCTCGCTTTCCCCCCCCCTCCTCTTTCCCTTCCCCTCTCTTCTCTTCCTCCTCTCTTCCTCCCTCTCCCTTTTCCTCTCTTTCTCCCCCTCCTCTCTTCTCTCTCTCTCTCTCTCCTTTCCTTGTTCAACTTTACTTAACAACTGTTTGTGTTCAATTTTAGCTTAATCTGAGGACAAACAGTAAAACAAATTTGATAGTGATCTTTTCTGCTGTTAAGATGGCCATGGTCGGATTAACTAAAAGTAAAAGCCAAGAATGGAGGAAATCGCAGGTGGCAGAAGGGGCCCAACAGAGGCAAAATGAAGCGATTATGCTGAAGGGGATAATGCTTTGATTAAAAGGGAGTAAAATTAGACTTTTTGGCTTCTCAAAGGGCGAGATGATCTAAAATAGAAAAGATCAAATCAAAATAGCATATCTATTGATAATAGATTGTAAACCCGTATCAATCAATAATAACAAAACAATATTCTTGGTATTCTATTGGCATTGGTTTGTAGGGCCACGGCAAAAGGGGCCGGGGCAAAAAAAAAGCCGAGGTTAGCGATGTTACATAAATGTAAATAAAAGCATGGTTTTTGGATGGCGACTTTTGTGAATCAGCTGTGAGGGGGAACCCGATTAGAGTGGGTGGGCGAAAGCGGCAGCATGCAGACCATTCATTCATTCATTCATTCATTCATTGTTGGTGCGAAAATGGACTGATACAAACGGCGGGGGGCAAAGACCATTTGGGGGACTGTGATGTAAGCAAATGATGGACGGACTATGTGATCTAGGGACGGCAAAAACCATTAATTAATTGATCAGATTATCCTGTTAAGATGATTTTAATTGATTAAAATGAAAAAGGAGGGGGAGGGGGGGGGGGGGCGGGGAGGGTGACCACGAAAACAACCCAAAAAAGTATCAAAAAATGTCCACGAATTGGGTGAAAGTCGTGGGTTCAAATTCCACAACAGGCTTTACCATTTTGCAGATTTCTTACTTTACTTTGAATGCCGTACTTTGGAGGTTCTCGCCTCAGCCGATCCAAACAATGTTTGTTCTCTTCCCAATTTTGCCTTTTTTTGGTCAGTGCCAATGATTTGCCAACAAATGTTTTTTGGTTCTTTGATTGCTTATTAATTTTTGCAAATAAATAGGCCAGCAGGGTGTTCCGCTTGAGAATTCAAAGCAACAATGAATGGCATGGACGAGTTAAAATGAGAGCGAGACAAACAAAGCCCTTTTAAAAGAAGTTTCAAAAATGCCAAAAATTCCATTTTATTTATTGGCCTAAAGCAAAAAAAAAAAAAAGATTCGACTTTTGCTTGCACATATTTCTTGGCTCATTTGTCAGATGTCAACTTCGTTTGGCCATCGTTCTCGTTGCAATTGCTGTCTCTCTTCTGTCCTTTCATTGGTTGTCTCAACGGCACAACTTTTTGGCATTTGACAATTGTTTTGTCATTGATCCGTTGGTGCATTGATTACGTTGATCCATGAATGAATGAATGCATTGTCGCAATCTTCGCACTTTTGATCACTTCACTCACTGTGCCGTTGGGTTGGCTTGCTGGCCATGGCACTTACTCCCTCAGTCTGATTGAACGGTTGGCATTGAACGCATTCATTCGTTCATTGAAGTGCAAACATTCGTTGAGCAATAAAACTGAATGATGCCGTGCCATGCAAATAAATTGGAAGCGGTTTTATCTTCCAATTATTAGAATTAGAATGAGAGAGACGAGAGAGCGGAGAGAGATGGAGAGGATAAGAAATAAAGAAGACAGACAGAAGCATAGAGCGTTTGATCGATAGGTCTGAGACGAGAAGAGACTGAGGGAATGTGGCAGCAGTTGAACGGGCAACAGAAGAAAACGGCAAAACGAAGGCTTTTCCTCTCTGCCGTTTTATGCCTGAGGGAAAAGCCTCTCTTTCTCCGTCTCTCTCTGTCTCTCTCTCTTTTTGTCTTCCCCCCTTTTCTTGTGCTTAATCCCCGTGTCTCTCTCTCTCTGTCGGATGTTTGCTTTCCCTCTGCCACTGGCGGCTTAACACGCGAAACAGAAAAAAAGGGACGGGAAGAAAGAGAACATTGGCCCCAATTCTTTTCTTTGTGCTTCATTTACCCAAATTTTGGAGACTTTTCCGTTTGCATTACCTTTAGCACTTGAAGTTTGTGCCCGACATTAGCTTCGACACTTTTTTTACCGCGCTAATCCATCCCCCCGGGGGAAAGTGAACAGAAAAAGAGAACCAAACGAACGAACGAACTTTTGCCGTCTCCCGCCTATTCTCTTTCAATGTCTTTTGTCTAATGAATTTACACAGAAATTCAATACAAAAGAAGCAA
This sequence comes from Heterodera carotae, assembly GCA_024500135.1. Taxonomy (NCBI): domain Eukaryota; kingdom Metazoa; phylum Nematoda; class Chromadorea; order Rhabditida; family Heteroderidae; genus Heterodera; species Heterodera carotae. The sequence goes on from JAKKIK010000186.1 coordinate 9,445, forward strand.
CAACAAAAGTTGACAGGAAAAGCATATCCCTCCCCTCCCCTCTCCCCTTTTGCTTTGCTTTGCATTTGCGCGTCCCTTTCGATCGGATGGCAAATGAATGAACGGATGAGCCAACGGATGGATTATCCTCCAATTCTCCCCAATTTTTGATGCTTTTCTCTTCCGGCGCCTTTTCTTCACTCTTTTGTCGTCTTTTGTTCCCTTCATGAACTGCTTCTTCTCCTCCTCCCCCAATGTTCTCCTCTTCTCCTCTATTCTGCTGCTTGCGTTTTTTTCCGATGCAAAAAGTGCCGTAGCAAAGGCTGAACACCAACAAAAACAACATCAACAAAGGTTTGGATTTTGCAGGATTTTGTTGGATTAGATTGACTGGATTTGGTTGAATTCTGTTGGATTAGCTTGGATTGGGTTGGATTCACTTAGATTTGGTTCAGTTGGCATTTTCCCATTGTGCCATTCATCTCTTTATCTTTATTGGACTTGCTTTTAGTGCAACCAAAAAAGCGGCTCAGCTGTCACGTGCTTTGCTGAGCATTTTCGAGGATGGCACCAAAGTGGACGAAATCGAAAAGGTTTTTATGCCGCCCTCTCGCGCATTTCTAGGGGCAAGGGAATGGATTTATTAATTCAGGGGGAAAGTTTCATAATAATTAAATTATTCTAATTTTAACACAATGCCAACAAATTTTGTCAAGGCCTATTCAAATGTTGCCGACGCGGAGATTTTCGATCCAAAGAAAGAATTGGAAATGGTAAAGGCCGAAATGGAGCAGTACTTAAAGGCGAGAACAGCTGTTGCTTGGGTGAGCTGAGAGGAAATATTTAAATGAAAGAATGCTACAGAATGCCAAACTGAGTTTGGAGCAACGGCATTTGATCAGTGCATCGAAAGATGCCCTCGAGAACGGCACATTCACAATGGAATCATTGAATAATCCGAACTCGCCCAATTTTGTGCGCTATTTGAACGCGAAACGAATGAGTAACACGGCAATGCTTTATCAGGACGACAATTTCGATGCCGACGTTGAGGTCATTCAATCGAATGCAAATTCAGTCCTCAGCAATGGAATCTTTAGGCCTCCGCGGAGGTTCGCCTTCGACCCAACCCAAATTTTCGCGGGTTGGCCACCAATTCAGACGCCTCCGCCGTGCATGTGCCTACTCCAATTTACAACAGAGGTGCCAATGCCGCCGCCGATTGGGCCTTTTTGTATTTTTGCTGTCGTTTTCTGATTTTGGCACATTCAATCAAATTCCAAAGGCCCTTTTTTTGAACCCAAATGATCAGTCATTTATTTGTTTACCTTTTGTAACTGTTTGTCCATCGACAGATGCGAAATTGTTGGAACAAATTCAATGGTCGGACATTGACCAGCAATTTCGTCGTAACCGAGAGCAGCTCAAAGACCTGAACTTCCAGAAGTTCTGTTCCGAGTCCGGCTTTTTGCGCTATTTCCCTTACGCTCCTTGGCTTTGGGAGGTAAATATTCCATTTTTAGCTAATAAATGCTGCAAAATTTCACCGAAGGACCGCTCCTCGGAATTGGACTTGTTCGACTGCCGAAATGTAGAATGGTATGTCAATGCGGCCACTGCCCCACGCAATTTGATCATTCTGTTGGACACTTCCGGCTCAATGCTCGGCCAACGCTTCGAAATTGCCCGTCAGACTATTGAATCCATTTTGGGCACACTTTCGGACAATGATTTCTTCAATATAATCCATGTAAATATCTCTCTCTCTCTCTCTCTTTCTCTCTCTTCTCTTTCTCTCATTTATATAAACTCTCTCTCTCTCTCTCTTTCTCTCTCTTCTCTTTCTCTCATTTATATAAACTCTCTCTCTCTCTCCCTTTCGTCCCATTCAGTTCTCCAAGCAGGCCAACCTTTTGGAGGAGTGCAACGGCAGAGAATTGGTGCAGGGGACGTTGAGGAACAAAAAGTTGCTTCTCTCCCGGCTTTTCAACATCAGCTCAGAGGGAAAGGCGGACTACGAATTGGCTCTTCACAAGGCATTTGTGGCATTGATGAACGTGAGATCAGCTCGAGTTGCAAAAGACCGCGCACTGATGCCGAGTGTCCAATCAATCAATCAATCAATCAATCACTTTGGGTGTCTTTTCCCGTCGGCCCGGCATTTCTCCTAAATTCCCCCTCCTCCCACCGAAATAGACGGACATTCGGCATAATACCGGTGATAAATTTTAATTGATTTTTCTCTTGAACCAAAACGCTATTTGCCGTCTCATTAAGCTTAATTACACTAGACTAACTGTTGATTAACAAATGCTTTGCTTATGGCTTCATTTTTTGGCTTTAATTAACTTGTCGGCCAATGCTAATTGCCTTTGGCTTTTATTACCTCGGGCAATTTGGCTTCGCTTTTTTGGCCTCCCTCCGTCCAATTGCCCTTTTTGCTTTCCCACCGTTTGTCGCTTGCTCAGTTGCCGGAAGAAAGTGTGCATCTTCGGAGCAAAGAGGAGACGGCACGAGAAGCAGCGCGAAGAGAAGCGGCGGCGGCGTCCGATCGATCGGAGACGGAAACGGCCGCCGAAGGCACTCGTCCAATTGTGCTGGAGGACAATGTTCTGACAGCGTCCGAACGCTTCTTTGAAGCGGTGGGTCCCTTTTGCTCGCTTCCCTTCGCTTTGCCTTCCTTTGATCACTTTGCTTTACCTTCCTCTGATCACTTTGCTTTGCCTTCCTTTGATCACTTTGCTTTGCCTTCCTTTGATCACTTTGCTTTACCTTCCTCTGATCACTTTGCTTTGCCTTCCTTTGATCACTTGCTTTGCCTTCCTTTGATCACTTTGCTTTGCCTTTCTTTGATCACTTTGCTTTGCCTTCCTCTGACTTTGCCTTCCTTTAATCATTTAGCTTCACTTTTCCTGTTTTTCTAATCACTTCCCCCTCCCCTTTTACAATATCCCAATTTCTGCTATTTAATAAACCCCCTTTAAAATTGTCTCATTTTCACATTTATCCAATGAAGCTGTTTGCTTGTTAAAGATCAAGAAATTTACGGAAAGTGATCAGCGCATGGGCTGTCAGGATATGATCATGCTGATCACTGATGGAGCGCCCGGTTTTTACCGCGAAATATTCGACCTGTATAATCGGGAAAAACGGGTAATCTGAATAGGACAAAATGCCAACAAATGCCTTTTCAAAATTTAGGTTCGCTTCTTTTCGTTTGTTGTCGGCGAAGAGGCAAAGGATTTTGAACAGGTTGATGCTTGCTTTTCTGTTTGTTTTGTTTGATCTGACTTCGAATTTTTAGGTTCGATGGATGGCATGTGCCAATCGCGGATTTATGGCCCACATCAGCTCAATGGCCGATGTGCAGGAGGTGAGTGGAATTGAGGAGCCCATTGAACACAGTCTCCCGCCCCCTTTGTTTAATGTATCCCAACGGCTTTTGCCTTTTACAAATTAGGGAATAAATGAAATCCGCCGGAAAAAGCATTTAAAAGCGATAACACTGTTTATATTGAATTTACATTGTGTTAAATTGCCGATTTGATTATGGCCCTTTTTCCGTGCCGTCAAATTCGCTGCAAATTCAAATTGTGCCACTTCTTCAGAAAGTGCAGCAGTACGTCCGCATTTTGTCGCGCACCGTTTCCCGACAGCAAAAGGTCGCCTTTACGGAGGACTCGCCGTTGTGGAGTGGGGCCACTCGCGAAAGAATGGTCGGTGGTCCATTTTTAGTGGCACGTGTCTGTGAACGTTTTAAGCTTAAAGTTAATCATTTTTAAAGAATCCTAAGGCAATTTCGATGGCTCACTTTAAGTGAAGTGTCCATCCGTTCATCTGACTGATCAGTGATCAGTCAATATTCGCTTTCTTCCTCATTTTTACTTTCCCTCAGAGCGATGATTTTGTCGTTTCGGTGTCCTTTCCGGTGGTCCTTCCGGACGGACAATTTATGGGCGTTTCCTCCGTTACGGTGCCTCTCGTCGAATTGTCCCAATTGGCCCATCCCTCGCGCATCGGTGCCCGAAGTTATTTTGCACTGTTGGACGGAAGCGGATACGCACTCACTCATCCGCAGCTAAGGCCAATGGTAGGCGAAGAGATGTCAAGGAAAAATTAAATGTGTTTTGGCACTTTAATTAAATCCACGCCGATGGCTCTATTTTTATTTGGGGAGGAGGGAGGCTAAAAGGCGGGGGTTCTAATTGTCCTCGAGGTCCGGTAGTCCAATGGCACATTTGCAGGAAGGGGGGGGTTCTATTAGAGAAAACAAGTTATTTTAAGGAGGAGACGGGTGAGCTGAAAGCAGGCTTCAACAGTGTGAATTGGCACGACATGGAGGCACAGCAAGCACACCCATCGCCTTCGGCGGTAATTTGTGCCAATGAATGAATGCCAATTTTGTTATTGGGCTAACCGTTCCTTTTGCCCATCCCCAGGAAAAAGTGCTTCATCCCATCAACTGTGCTTCTGGCACAATTGAACCTCAACGCCAAGGCACACTTTTCGCAGTGGAAAAAATGGTATTTGTGGAAAGAGGCGGATTGATCATTAAAAGGGGAGGGGAAAGTAGTGGTGGCACGGGATTAAGCCGGATATTGGATAATGGAAATCAGGGACGGATCATTGGACATCTTTTCCCTTACAGAGACATGTGTATCAGCAGGAGAACCATTATCAAGTGGGACACTATCATTTTTTTTTTGAAGGCTTATTGTTAATTATTGTCGATTTTCGGTGGCATGCATCGACGGCACCCCATATAGGTAAGCGGATTAAATGGTGGATATGGTTTGGTGATGGGATGGGGTGGGCCGGGTGGATGGATTTTACTGGGATTTTTTGTCTTATTAAGCGGACTGACTTCAACAAAATTCATCGTTTTTTTCATATCCAATCATATATTAAAGATTGACGCGTTAGTACCGTAACATTTTAAATACATTTTGGGCTTTATGGACTCATCGATTGATTCGATTATTCTTTTTTGAGTTTGCTGTTGGCAATGCCTTCGGATGACACAAAAAGACTGAAGAGAGTTCGCTCCTCTGAAGAAGTCCGCCTCAATTGGCTGAAGGGCGCCGATTGGCGGCTTCATCCCAAATGGCGCTATTGCCATTTGAACGACAGCGACGCTGCCGTTGGGTTAGAACGAAAATAGTAGCGGGAAAGGGGGCATTTTGCCAGAGTTTTGTTCAAAATTAAATGAAGGCCTGAACGCGCTTTCCGCGAGTACGCGAAGCAAATGCAAGCCGGCGGGAAAATGCCCGGTGAGACTTTGTCCCAATAACCATCCAAATTCATCGATCGACAAAGTTCAGAGTTCTGCCGGAATAGACGCGCACTTGTGGAGCGTGCCCTCCTCGACTTGCAGGCATCCGAAAAGTTTTCTGAATTATGGCGCCAGGAATTGGGGCGGAACAAAAAGTGCTTTTTTAATAGCCATCCATCCATTTACCATCCTTATTTGTCGGTCATAGAAGTGGCATTCATTTGGCCTTTTTTGTCGCCCCCTCCGGCGTTGTCCGCTTCCATAACCAATCCCTCGTTGACAAACATATCCACGAAGAACGCCCTCAGCCATCCGCCACCGAAGGAGGCACCAATCGGTAGTTAATGCTTCTTCATAAATGCTTTTCACTGAATTTTGTTGGCATTTTGTTAATTGGGTGAATAAACTCTTTTTTGAAGAGTGTACAAACACTTTCTGCTCGAGCTGAACCCGAACTCGGCAGAGGCTGACTTTTTCCGTCGTTCAGTTCGGCAACCGCCCGATCAGATCACTTTTGACATCAATCGCCAAAGTTCGCCTTCATTTTATGTTTGTTATTCACCAATTTGTCCATTTTCCAATGCTTAGCCCGTCTTTGGCAAGGGCATGGTCACAAGACGGCATATGGGCAGGCCGAAAACGAATCTTTGCTGGCCTTGGCCTACAAAACGGTGCGCGTTGACGGAGCAGTGGCGGGGGTTGCGGGCATTGAGGTTGGTTGTCGAATCCCATTATTTTCCCACTTTCCGCGCATGTTTTTCGTTGTATGGTCACGGAAAACCCGCGAATTGTCCGGACTCAGACCTTAGGGCCATATCCCCTGCTGTGCATATCCGCAGTTATCCACGGGTACGGGCAATGATGTTTGAGAAATCGGATGGTTGCGGATATGAACCACTGTGAAGATATGCCCCTGACATGGATTTGAGTCCTTGTCTTATCCTCTGGATTGTACAATGCATGTTTCAGTTCCTTTACGATACCCTCGTTGCCCAAATGGGTCACATTGACTGCATGTCCTCCACCGATGTGAGTTTTGTTTCTTTTTCAGTTGGGGGCCACTTTTTTGTTTGTTTGTTCAGCAAGTGGCTGCTGATCGAATTCGTTGCTATCTGCTCGATGAGCACGGCTACGTGCTGTTCTCCAGGTACTCGCTGCTGCTGCTGCTGCTCCAAATTAAGCAGCCTTTTTTGGTTTTTTAAGCAGCAATTCCACTCGCTATTCTGACTTTGTCCACCATAACATTTTGCTGCCCCAAATTGCGCTTGAGCAGGCACAAAATATGACACTTTCGGGACGAAAGCGAAAGGGCCAAAAAGCATTCATTGCCAATCGAGCGGCCCAACAGCCGCAGGGAGCCGCCGACGAAGCAAATAACCCCCAATTGGAGTTGGGCCGCTTTTTCGGACAGCTCAATCGGGTGACCGAGTGGACAATGGAACTTTTGCTCAAAAAAGGACTCTATAAAAGGTGGCATTCGTCGCATTGAAAGAACAAATTTAGGCGGCACTTTCACTGCTGGAGGCATTTTGATCAATTTAAGACACCATTCATTCATTTTCATTCATTCATTTGGGGGTTCAATTTATCTCTGGATCTCCTGAAGAATTCTGTCCGCTTCATCTCCCTTTCCTTCTCAGATTGTACTTTACTGATGCGCAAGCCGTTTGTGATTCGTCGAGCGCCAATGACCCCGATTGGGTCCCATCCCAAACTTGGGCACCAACGGGAACGGCATCATCGGCACATCCAATCACTTTGTTTCTTCAGGTAAATATTTTGTGCCGTTCTTTGTCGCCCCTACAATTAAGTTGTCCCTTTATCCCCCTCTGTCACTTTATCCCCCTTTGTTCCTTTATCCCCCTCTGTCCCTTTATCCCTCAATTAAGCTTCCTCTATCTCCTCTGTCCCTTTATCCCTCTATTAAGCTTTTCCTTTATCCCCCTCTGTCCCTTTATCCCTCCATTAAGCTGTCCCTTTCTTCCATTCTCCATTTGTTCCTCCAATTCGGTGCCATTCTTTCGTCAATGTTTCTTCCAAATGGACTTGTGCACGGACTTCAGCTGCACAGTCCGTCCATACCAAACAATTTTTGTTTTCTATAAATCCCTTTTCCGTAGCATTCGCCAGTCTTTTGAAAGTGAATGATGGGCGATTCCCATGTCGAATGCATTCGACCTTTTATTTGGCTCAACCCGAAGTGAGTATTGGCGGAACGGACGGGGCACTGCTGGAGGGTGACGCTTACGGTAAGGAGAAATGGCATTCTTTGATCACTTTTGGCTGGAAGTTATGCCATTGATCATCACTTCATGGCATTGATAACTCCTTTCGACTTCACAGAAAGGCCGTGCCGTCAAAATGCGGCACAATGTGCCGTTCGGGTGTTCGCTTCGTGGGTTCCCCGCACAAATCTTCTTTTGTAAGTGTCGACCGACGCTTCCTCTCCCCTTTATCCCCCCCCCCTCCTCTCCCCCAAATGATCCCATTAAATCCCTTTTATGTCAGAGTGATAATCCACCAAGGCGGCCGTTCCAATTGCTTCCATTCGGACCCCGCTCACTGTCCCCTCTCCCAACCATCCGAAATTCAATTCGGCTTTTCCTCCTCTTTGCCTCCGCTGGTGGACGACGCCGGCAATGAGCAGTCATCGCCGCCCATTTCCATTGGTCAAAGTACAGCTCGCCAATGTGCCGCCTCGCAACCGCAGCAGAGACAAAAGCCAAAGCAATGCTTAAAGGATGAATTCATTGAGGTCAGTTATTAATGGGAAATGAAATGTGGACAAAGGCGCCGAATTTGGCCAAATTTGAGAACGAACAAACGGACGAAAATTGTGTGGGCTCGGCAGCAACGCCACAGCAGCAAAGAAAAGCAATGTTTTCAATCTACTGGATGGCATTTTTAAGTTCATTTTTGGCATTTTTTCATCCTCACATTCCCTGCTCATTTTCTGATCGCTTTTTCTTTTTCAGCTGATCAGTTTTTAATTATTCGCTTTAAATATTGTGTTTTTTATTTAAATACAAATAAATTTGATGTGGAAACAATTTATGAGATCGATCAAAAGCAACAGACATTTTGCTCTTTGCGTTCATTTACCGAATTCGTCGTCCAAGTAAATCTGAAGAAAAAAAACTGATAACCACACAAAAACGACAACATTTGTTAGCTGACCTTCCAATACACCAAATTAAACAAGGCAAATGCGACAGGAAATACAATTCTGAAGGATTTAATTACAATAATTCATTCATTGTATTTGATCGGATTTAATTGTGCCGATTGATTGATTGAATGAATGATCAATGATCAGTGAGCACTCACTCACCTGGCAATGATGTCAATTCGTTCTGCTCTGCCCCGCTCACTGAGTAAACTGCACCAACGCACCAACTGATCAGCGGGGAAATGATTAAAAGGAAAAGTCGAACTGTGACAGAACTCACTTCGACCCGCTTTCGTTGTCCCACGTAGACAAGGTCGCCCATATCCTGTCCATGGAGTGAATCAATGCCTTTTTAATTGTCCCATTGATTCCCCATTTCCCTCCCCTCCCCCCCCCACCCATATGGTCTTGCAAAGTCCATCCCGTAGATGGTCTTACAAAGTCTACTACATGGTCTTTCAAAGTTCAGCCTTCTTGCAAAGTCCACTCCCTATTGTCCATCCCATGCATGGTCTTGCACACCCTCTGCTTGGTCTTACAAAGTCCATCCCATACCTGGTCTTACAAAAGTCTAGTCTCTATGTCCATCCCCTTACATGGTCTTGCAAAGTCCAGCCGGGCTCTGTGTCGTGAAATCGGTGGTCCCTCTGGCGTTGTGTGCCTCCCCCGGGCGTCGTCACTGTCACATCGCTCAATTCCATCTGTTCATCTTCTGGCTCCTCCTCGTACCGTAAGTCGAGCTGCAGCTTTCGTCTCTTGCGCAAAAGACTCTGTGTACAAACAAATTGATCAACTAAAGTCAGAGGTCAAATTGCGACAAAAACCCTTTTCTCCGATCGGAAATCAACTCTTTGTTTGTTCAACGATTGAATGGCATCACCGCCAGTCGCATTGGCAATGCCATCCATCACATTGCTCAGCCGAGTTCGATTGGCAGTGATCTTGCGCATCTTTGAGGGAACAAAGTGATTGGATTGATCATCAATCAATCAATCGCCCTAATTGTTCCGTCACCTGTTTGTGCTCGTCAAGAATGCCCATGTAATTGACAATTGCATATTCGATCAGTGAGGCGAAGATAAACACCACACATCCGCCCACCCAAATGTCGATGGATTTGGCATAACTGACAGGTGGCAGGTTGGAATTGATGGCATGCGATTGGGTGATCATAGTCTGTCGTTTGAGTGGAACAATGTCTAAACCAATAAAAAGGAGTGCAACTACCAGCAGAGTGACGATCGCCAACGGCACTCGTGCCGCCGTTGACTTCCAATCGATCCAATAGGAAACCCACGAAACGCCTATTAAAATATAATCAATTTAATGCAAATTGGCCAACAAAATGACGCCTCACCGACGAGCATTGCGGAAGGGATGTACAGCTGCAGCAGGAAAAAGGAGAACACCCGGCGCAGACTCAAGTTCACTCTCAGACACGAATAAGTCCCTTGAGGCATGAATATCATTTCCCCTCTAACCCGGGGTCTTCTATTAGAGAGAACAGGGAACCCTTTAGGATTAAATGTTATTTGTGTTTGACGATTAGGTGGTCAATATCTCAGTGCCCACCAGTATTTGTCACCGAATCGCAAGTGTTATTTTCTAAGGAGGCAATTTCAAAGTTTGGCAATGCTCCGTTTGCGGTCGAAGCGATCTCAACGCCGATTTGGTTCCACTGGTAAATGATGTCATTGGTTGTGTACGCATCTGTGAAAGTGGTTGCGCAAAATGAGCGAACAAAAGTTCTGCGCCCGGCACTTTCAACCCCAAAAGCATACAACTGGCGAAATCGATCAAGCACGATTGCACATCCATCGGATATCTGAAAGAGCCTTCTTTCGTTGGTCAGTCATTGGTGGCACGGGCGGCACAGTGTTTCCGTGCCGTTTTGCTTCGCCCACCTGAGCAAATTCATATTGCATGCCAAGGTGAGAGTCAGCCGTCGATTGTAAGTGACTCGGCCGTCAACGCGAATTTTAACAAAACGATTTTCTTGGTCAAGCATATGATAATGGCCACTTCGTTCGTTTTGAAAAAAGCTAAACTTTGCAAGTCTGTGAATTCGAAAGTGTTCATGCCGGCCGGCACCTGTCCGGGATCCAAATGGTCTGATCCCGTGCCACATAAATGTGCTCAAAGATGCGCCCTTCCCCAAGTCCGCCGTAGGCCAATCGGTCGTCAAACCATTCTTGTTGGAAGCGGAACTGCACCACATACTCCTTGAGGACGGGCAACACAAATAAAACAATGGACCAATTGGCAATTCAATTAATAATCAGACCATGTTCCGTTCACTGACGGCACTAATTGAGTTGACAAATAGCGAAGTGGTGACAACAACTGGACCCCCTGAATCAAATTTACTGTCAAAAATGCATAGAAGCCCACTCTCCATTTGAAGCCCACCCCCTCTAATAAAAGTATCAAGAGAAAGTATGTTGGATATTTACCTAATTAACAATTTTGACTCATTTGGTCCGAGTTCAATGCCTCCCCTCCCCCAACCCCTCCCCTCCCCCTCTTCACATGCCAACTTTTCTCAAGACTCGGATCTTGGCCAAGCGGACGCACGGCCGAGTCATAGTTTTCGAGAAGTTCACAGACAATAATCTGTTCTTTCCATGCCTGATAATTTGTGGTTCGCCGATTGAATGCTGTTTTTTTGCTGAACAAACCGTTTCAAGTGCATAGAGAAAAATCGAAAGCCTACCACGCAACTTTCCGTTTTCGCGTGCCAGCCTCAGTTGATAATTTAAATGAAAGTGAAAAAAGGAATAAAAGAAATAAAAGGACGGTAATTTTGGGTGATTTTTGTTGTTGCATTGCCGGAGGGGAAGGAAAATCGGAAAGGAAGGAAGGAAATAGGATGAAAGAAAAGTGTGGGAATATAATGAGGAGAAAGAATGATGAAGCAGGGTCGAGAAGTGAGACAGAAGAGTGGCCAATGTGAGGGTCGAGATAGAAAGAGAGAATGAGAGAGAGAGAGAGAGAGAGAGAGAGAGAGAGAGAGAGAGAGAGAGAGAGAGAGAGATTGTAGCACGGGACTGAGGCGCTGAAGGCACATAGACAACGACAAAGACGACCACAGAATTTCCGGGCATTTTGCCCGAGGCAACAGAGATAAAATTTAGAAGAGTCGATGGAAGAGACCCCCAAAGAGTGTGCCGCCTTCCCTTCCCTTTGGTTGTTCCTCCGTTACCATTTGCTGCGTCACATGGACAATGCCATTTTTACAATGAACTTAGGCAATAAACAATTGGATGCACCAAAAAACCAGGTTCGCTTGGTATCAGTTTCGACTAGAGATCGGAAATGGACCTCAATACGTTGATTAAAAGAGAGAGAGAAGGGGAGCGAGAGAGGGAGAGAGAGACAAAGAGAGAGAGAGAGAGAGAGAGAAAGGAGGAGAGAACGAGCAAAAAAGCCAAAGAAGCACCTTTTCCGTCCCGCCCCTTCTGTCATTCTTTGTCTTCTTTGTTCATTGATTTTGGAAGTAAAGCATTTTCGTCAAACAAGCCAAAAAACATTGGCCAAACTAATATTGTACAATACATAAATTGAAATTTCCCGTTATTAAATTGATTTTCATCGTTAAATTTCAGTGTTCATTTCTATTTCACATAATAATTTTTAAAATATTTATAGTCTGTTTTTTAGCTCGGTTATATTTTGATTTATTTCGTTTTTTCTTGTTCATTTTAAAATGGGCGCTCTTTTGGCTGCGCCGGCGTGTGCCGCTTCAGTAAGTTTTTTTAACGAAAAACTTTTTAATGTCTCCTCCTTTTTCAGTTGGCCTGCTGTTTCGGCGGCACTGCCTGCTCGCTGTGTTGCTCTTTCTGTCCCAACTCCAAAAATTCCAGCACCACGCGAGTGATGTACGCGTTGATGCTGCTGGCGGGCACTTTGACTTCATGCGCGATGCTCTCCGAATGGGTCCAAAAACTGTTAGCACAGGTTCACACAATTACACACGCTCTCTCGGTTAATACTCTCCTATTACGACTTTTTGGTTACGAAATTTTGGTCGGAAATATGCAAAGACCACGACGAATGGACGCCCAATTAGCATTGGGTCAATTCACCATTTGGCAGAACTTTTCCCTGTTTAGGGCGGTTGGTTTTGTACGGCTACGGGCAGTGCGGGCATTCCGGTGTGTGAAATGGTCACTGGGTACCAAGCTGTTTACCGGTATGTGTTGCTGAGCATGGACCAATCAATCAATGCTTTTGCCTTGCCTTTATTTTATGCTTTTCCTCTTCTGTTTTTTATTTCCTTTTATTTCTTTCCCATTTGTTAGCATTTGCATGGGCATGGCCTCCTTCTTCTTTCTGTTCATGCTTCTGATGCTCGGTGTCAAAACGAGCCGCGACGGCCGAGCCCAAATTCAAAACGGCTTTTGGTTCTTCAAATATTTGCTGCTCGGACTGCTCATTTTCGGCTTTTTCTATCTGAGGGACGGCGCGTGGGCAATTCCGATGGTAAATAATTTATTTCAGTCGGAGCCAGAGATGACACAATTTTATTTTGATATTCAGATGTGGGTTGGCATGCTCGGCGCCTTTCTCTTCATTCTCATCCAACTTGTTTGTAAAGAATCCGTCGGAAGATTTGGCCGATTTTTTTAAACGAATACTTCTTTCTTTTGTGGGAGTTAAAAAAAGGATGAAAATTTAGCCAATCCCCTAAATTTTTTGCTCTATTTTCTCATTTTAGCCTGTTTCAGGTGCTCATTGTCGATTTTTCTCATGGAATAGCTGAAAATTGGGTGAGCGCCTATGAGGAGAGTGAGTCGCGTTGGTGCTTTGGCGGGATGATTTTCTTCTCACTGGCCACTTATGCCCTGTCCATCGCCAGCACCGTGTTCATGTTCATTTATTACACCGCTGTACGTCTTTCTGAGTTAATTTTCAAAATTGAGGAATTTGTTACGGATAGCCTTTAAAGTTAATCTGTGACCACCCCGGCCTCGACATCTGCCATTTTGTTAAGGGCCCCACATGTGCCCTGCCCAAATTCATCATTTCGTTCAATCTCATCCTCTGCTTCGCCATCTCTGTCGTGTCGCTGCTTCCCAAAGTCCAAGAGAGAATGCCAAACTCGGGACTTATTCAGGCCAGCATGATGTCACTCTACGTTTGCTATTTGACTTGGAGTGCACTCACCAACAATCCTGGTTATCCCAATATTACATTGTTCAACCAGTTGTAGGCACCTCTGAATTATCTTTCAGACAAGGAATGCAACCCGTCGCTTATTCCTCGGCACAATTCCACCGGCGAATCGGGAGGAGGGACTGTACAGGTCGTCAAGCCAAATTTCAACCATTAAACCATTCGTTGCCCACCCTCGGCAGGTGATCTCCACGGCACTGCCGCTCAATTCCATCGTTTCACTGGTCATTTGGTTCTGCTGTCTTCTCTACGCTTCAATTCGTACTTCTTCATATACGGCGCTGGGAAAAATTGGCGGGGCGGTCAGTGAAGGAAATGCCGAAGGTCAGGACATCCCTCTGAGTAAGACGCTATGTAATGGTTGAGGGCGCGTGGCAGGAACGTACCCAGGGTTTTTGGTGTGGGGGGGATTCCCCCCCCCCCACCCCGAATGAGATTTTTCACTCAATGGAGAGGAAACTGAGTGAACGGGGGGGGGGGGGGCATCAACGGACATACTTAAATGGGATGATAAAGCGTAATAATTGTAATGATTCAGGCGAGGCTTCGGTGTCCGTGGAGGAGGGCGGCCATGGGACGACGGGGCGTAATGCGTACGACAACGAAAGGGGCTCAGTCGCCTATTCTTACTCATTTTTCCATTTTATTTTTGCGCTTGCCTCTCTTTATGTGATGATGACGCTCACTTCGTGGTACACGTAAGCGAATCTGTCTATAATTGTCAAGTTTAATTAACTCCTAATATGGGAAGTAACGATGCTATAATCGTCACTTAACCGCAGGAGCTTTGTCCCCCTCCCTTTTAATCTCAATATTTTCAGTCCAAGCGATGATTTGCGTTACTTAAACGACAACATGGCCTCCCTTTGGGTGCGTGTCGTCTCTTCCTGGCTTTGTGTTGCGCTTTACCTGTGGACTTTGCTGGCCCCCGTCCTTTTCCCCGACAGGGATTTCGACTGATCGATCCTCCAAAGATAGAAAGAGATGATGTGGATATTTCAAACTTTGATTTCATTCAACTTTATCAAGTCAAAATTGAAAATGCCCTGTTGAATAATTGGGTGAAAAGGAAAAAAAAACAAAATGAAATTGTGTCCACCTAGTTTTCATTAGAAAAGAATGGAAATCAACTCATCTTGTAATTAAAATCTCCGAAAAATATTATCAAAAACGGCAAGCATAAGAGATGAAAGAGAAGGGAGAAAGAGAAGGGACGTGGGAACCAAACGCCATTTTGAAGTATCGCACGCATTTAAAATTATTATTAATGGAGAGAAATTAAATTATTGGTTTTCAAAAGACCAGAGATTAGATTAGAGAACAAAGGCGCAAAAAGGTGGAGAAAAATTTGTGAATGATTCGGCTTTATTAATGTTGTTGAGCGATTTCGGAAAAGAAATGGAGTACGTCTTCGATGGAAAAGTCCAATTCGATTTTTGAGGTGTGGTAGCATTGCGAAATCAGTTCTTGGTAATGCTTGACCTGCTTCAAAAACTCCTCCTTAAATTAATGACCAAAACATTATTCACTAAACATCGAAAAATTTTGCCTGCATTTGTCTCCACACGACGACCAAAAGGGGCGAGCCCGGGCACAGATGCTTCTCAACTTTTTTGTACAGACTTTCGAGCCCTTTCTTCACTTCTTTGGCAGGATATGCCGAAATTGCCCGCTTCAGTTCCATGCGCGAGAATTGCTGCTCGTAACTGATCTCCTCCGGTTTTGCCCCGTTCTCCAAATGCCTTTCTATCCTCTCAAAAAAGGTCTAAAATTTGTTTGCTTTTGTGGTGCATTTTCTCACACCTTCTCCCGTGTCTTACGTGAATTTTGTCCAACGGACGTCCCATCGATTCTCTTGCGTAAATGCCGAGATTTTCTTGGTACAAAAGTCGAACGGACTTGCGTCTTGAGTCCAAACAGGGAATTTTCATCTCAGACAGTGTGGCTTGACAACAAATTGAATAAAACGATGAATATATTGAAATAAAGACACACAATGAAAGGCGTGCAAATTTTCCACTTTGACAATTGCCGCTGGATACTTCGAAGTCGGCGCTTCGGCCGCCCCGTCGATGCCTCTGAGAATGGCGTCGGCCAATTTTTCAAGCCACTTGTCCAAATCCGTTCGACGTTCAAATTCGCCAAAAACCGAAACGGCCATTAGGGCGAACGATTTAAAATTTGAAATTGATTCGAGAATGCCCACTCTCGACTTCTTCACAATTTTGACATTCGCATATGAGTCTTCAATTTGGTTCTGTAAAGAGTCAGAAAATTCACAAAAGTAACACAAAGCGAACCATTTGTTCATCGAAAAGGCGTTTGAGGGAAATGAGAAAAGAGCCGTAGAGAATTGAGAAAAAAGAAGTCGAATCGGTGAAGGCGCCCAGCCGTTTTGTTAAGGCAACGTAAAGGGACATGACAATTCTAAAGGGGAAACGGATGAGTGATTGACCGAGAAGAGATCAAGTGGTCATTAAAGAGCTGTTCAAGACACTTTAATTTCTCCAGTCGCGAGACCGAAACCCCCAAAAAAAAAAGTCTCGACTTTGAAGTGGCATAGAGACATACACAAGATTTTGGTCTTTGAACGTCGAGACGAGCACATAAAAGTAGGTGGGCAGTGCGTCGAAAATGTCACCAATTGCAAATTTTATCTGATCATTCAGCTGCTTTTCCACGGTCTTTTGGCTGTCGTTGTCTAAAAATTGTTGCAAATGTAAACTTAATCGAGAAAATGGCGGAAAAATACGATTTTTGGCCATCTCAGCCCCAAACTGCGATAAAGCGTCAATATTCAAGTGAAAAAATCGAATCGAAAATTTTTGTTCACTTTCCACCACCGTCCGACATTCGGCTACAGCCGTTTCAGTTAACTGAAAACGTTAAAATAGGAGAAAATGAAATTAATTTGGCGCATATGGCAAAAAGAAATTGCAGTTTTAATAAATTGAATTAAATTAATACTCACATCGATGTACGTCTTTAAAGAAGGAATTCCATTGTCAACGCTGCCGTTACCAATAAATGCTGAAATATGCAAATAATGAATGAATACACTTGTATTTTGGGCGATATCGGAGTACTGAAAAAACTTTCCTCCATTTTCGATCCCCTAGCCCCTATTTTTTGATATGTTCCGCTTTATCTTACATTCATTTTGCATAGCGCGCCGGGAAAGTTCGGAGAAGAAACGGTCGAATTCAGTTTTGTACAATTTGCGCGCCTCCCTTTTGTACCGTTCCATCGATTTGGCATAAATGGCGGGCCGAGCCTGTTTCAGCCAAGCAACCAAATCGGAGAAAGGCAAAAGAGCGCGATGCCTTTGCGAGTGCTTTTGCATGATAATGTCACCGAAGTTCTGACACTCCATCATCGAGTCCTGCATAAATGATTAAATCCAAAATTAAAAACCACTAGCTAATTAATTAATTTAATTACTGACTGACCATGTTGCCGAATATTGCGCAAATGTGTGCATAAAATTTGTCGATAAAATCGGCGCTGAGTTTGTTCAGCATTTCCACCTTCGTCTGATACGCTTTCATCCCAGTGAGTTGTGTCTTTTTGCTCAGAAAATGGTCCACCACTCGAGCAGCTTGGCAGCAGGAATTGATCCTGTGGATTTTAATAATGGTCGCCAATGAAAAACCGAAAGGAAATTCGGCGGGAAAAACCCCGTGGGGTCGGACAAATTGGCACTTTTGAGCGCATCGATGTGCTGTTCCTGTACTGTTTCCATCAGAAAGACAAAGTCTTTGAGTTGATCGTACATCCGCTTGTTGTTCTGCTGTTCAATGTGTCGCAAACTGTCTTAATGTTACCATGATAAGAATTAAATAAAAATTAACAAACAAAAATTAGGTACCCTTTTCCTCAATCAGTTCGACACTGTCCCGTACAAACTGAATTTGAATTTCTAACAGAGAGATCAAACCGAAAGAAAGAGATGGAAAAGCGTAACGCCAAAAATGGCATCAAGACTGTTCCATCAAAATTTAAATGAAATTTTGAGAGCTTAAATGAGATTAATGGCAATCTTCAACGAGCAAAAAACCCACGGAAAGCAAAGTGTCGTATTCGTCCAATTGGCGCTCAATACATTCCGCCAGTTCAATTGCAGTGTCAACCAATTCGATCAGCTCGCCGACGTTCTGTTTGTTTTCCATTATGCTTGACAAATTCGCCGTGTCCAATTGGGCCAACTGTTCGCCGAGTACGGCAGAGAATTGTTTGGCCTGTCCAATTTGGAGGTTCGACTTGCTGAGAAGACGGCGAAAGTCGGCCTCCTCCTTTTGCGTTATTGGCTTAAAGGAACAAAAAAAAAGTTCAAGCTAAGGAATTAAATGTTTTTATGCCCGGAGGTTATAAAATTCCCTTATTAAATCTCAACCAAAAATATACACAAACTGATTCAAACGCAAATTTCGTTTCCGCCTTTTGTTCCCGTGGACTGAATTTTATCCGACTTTAGTGTTTGTACCTGGTAATTCGAATCCATTTCGATGTTGTTTTTACTTTCCGTTTCGCCG
The DNA here is from genome assembly GCA_024500135.1 of Heterodera carotae. Lineage (NCBI taxonomy): Eukaryota > Metazoa > Nematoda > Chromadorea > Rhabditida > Heteroderidae > Heterodera > Heterodera carotae. The sequence continues at coordinate 27,572 of JAKKIK010000186.1, forward strand.
CTGTCCTGCGAATTGCCTCCCTTTGGCATCATTGTGTCCACGGGGAGGGAAACGTTAATAAAATCGGGCTTTTGAACGGGCAAATAAGCATTGGACAGCTAAAAGCCATCAAATTTTGGAAGGCCAAGGGCCATTTCAATAATATTGTACCTTAAAAATTTGTCGTATGAGAAATTCTTTTTCTTCGAGTGTATTCGAATCCAAATGATAGATATTGTTCCGAATTGTTAAAATTAAATCAGTCACTGGCTAAAATTCTGGATAAAATAAAAATTTCAGTAACAAAAACTTTTCGAGGGTGCACTCCGTCGACGACGCGCAAATCTCTCAACGCAAATTGTTCCCTCTTCACAAATGTGTCATCCTTCTCCAACTTAACAACATAAAGCAATACGGCGACGGGTTGGGTTATGGTAACTGAAAAAGCACTCAATTCGAATTCATAAAGCTCGCAAATCCATCCGAATTTCCTTTTCCCGTCCCAACTGACCAGCAAGGCATAGAAACGCCTCCTTCTTTCGTTTGGAGTCCTTTTTTATATTTGCCATCCCCAATAATCTTTCGCCGTCCTGCTGGAAAAGTGCTTTTTGTAAATTCAAACGAAACGCAGTCATAAAAACAGACAGAATCTGCAAAAAAAACCAATGAATATGCAGTAGAAATTAAGTGAATTTGAAAATAAATTAATGCCTTTGGGACCCGAGCCGGGTTTTCCCTGTTACGGGTCGGGTGCCGGTTCTTTGACTTTGTCAGAATATAATTTTGGCATAGTGTCTTTGTTTGAACCTTGTCCAATTGCCACTGTACAGTACACCTCAACTGGGCGCCGCATGAATCGGCTCCAGCCCAAGTTTTCAGCCAAAACTTTTTTCTTTGTTAACCAAATTCTACAAAGACAAAGAAAGAAGTTATGGCCCAATTGGCCTGGCGTCGAAACATGGGCGCCCAGTTGAAAAACGAAGAATTGTGCCGGATTTTTTTAATTCACTAAATGCTTCAATTTCATTTTAATTTTATTTAAAATTTAATTTATTCACTGCACATAATTGTCTGAAATGGCATCATCTTAACCATTCATTCATTATTCAGAACAGCTTGCCATTTTCCAAATCAACGACTGATGATGCTATATTTCCATTTGTTTCCTCCATTAATTTAATGTCCCAAATTTATTCCTTTCCGTCCCCGGCTTTTCCTTCCCCTCCCTTATTTAAAGACCCGCCTTATTCCTCCAATTTAACCATTTATTTTACTTCTTTTAATACTCTCCTCCAAATCCATGTCCTTCTCTCTTCTGTGTCCAATCGCCTTTTTGGCTCTCTTTTCAGCTTTTCTTTGCTTTTATGCCGACGTCGAAGGCAAAGTTCCTGCCCATTTAAGCCGAAACAAAAAATTTGCCAAATGCTGCAATAAGCTTGGACTGTTTTCGGCCGAGGCAGTCACATCGAGTGAGAGGAGGGGACATTCTTTTTTTGTTTTGAATAATGCCAAATATCCAATGTTTGTCAGTGTGCCGTTACCCTCCGAGCCACGGTGAAATTCCGCCAATTGATGTGCGCGAAGAAATCGCAGCGAATTTGGACGAGTACATTGGATGTTATGCGGCACACAAAAACAACACACGTAATTAATTAACAACCAACCAAATTAATGTGGCACTATCGAGTCGAGTAAAGGCACAAAACAAAGAATCGTTTTGTGACTTTTTACGTCCGTGGCACAACAAATGCATGGAATGGCATTTTATTTATTTCTTTCAGAATGCTGCTTCGACAAGGGCGTCAAAGGCGACTTTTTCGAGCCGTGCCGCGATTTCTGTTGCGGAGGACCGAAGCCGTGCCCAAGCCATAAGCAGCCACAACGCATGTACTTCGCGTGCATCTCAAAAGTGAAGGAAATTGCGGCGTGCAACGGAGCCGCGTGGGACGCAGTGGCGGAATAGGGAGGGACAGAAGGAAGGGAGTACTGCTTGAAAATGATGGGAAGGGAATGGGAGTGAGTACTGCTTGAAAATGATGGGAAGGGAAGGAACAACGAACGATGACAGTCGTCCAACACTTTGGATGGGTCCTTTTTAAATGAATAAAATTGTTGTATTTATGGACATTTGAGACAATCAGAAATTGGAAAGAAATTAATTTTTAAAAAAAAGTAATTCTGAGAGTCAAAAATTTGCCTTTGTTGTTTTTCATTTTTGTTCTTTAAGTGAGCCCTACCTATACGGTAAATATTTACAAAAGGAAAAATCAACGCGTACAATAAATAAGGGCATTTGAAATAAAATAACAATAGAATAGAGCCCCCCCCCCCCTTTTTTAATTGCTTTTCATCCTCTTTCTCATGCTTTTCGTCTTTCATCCTTGCTCCTCATTTACTCCTTCCTTCCCTTCCGCTTCTTTGCCAACCCTCCGCTCTTTTTCTTTGTCTTCCTTATTATACTCCCCCTTGCTCCTTCTTGCCTTCCTTCCTTCTTCTCCCCCTCTTCATTAGTCCTTCTCCCTCCTTCCTCTGCTTCCATCCTATTTATGTCGTCCCTCTCTTTCTTCTCCCCCTCTTCATTCATGCTTCTCTCTCCTTCCTCTGCTTCCATCCTATTTATGTCGTCCCTCTCTTTCTTCAGCCTGACCATCCCCGAATCGCAGTCCATTTCTGTTCCGATTCCATCGTGCTCGTTCGCCTCTCTTCTCTTCCCGCGCTCTCTCTGATACCTGGTCTGCTGATCAGAAGTAGTGATCAGTTTATTAATTTTCTTCTCTTCCCTCTCTCTCTCTCTACCTGAGGCCAATCCGTATAAAAGTGCTCGTCCAATTCCATTCTGCCCGATCGCCTCCTCCCCCTCATCCACTGGTGCCAGCAGAGAATTGCATCGAAGTCGAACTCTTGCATCAGCTTATTTACAAACAGATGAGGGAGCGCACGGATTTGGCTGTTTGGCCCCATCAAATCTTCCAAGCCGAACACGCAAACGCTGTGGCGCCAATGGCCACTCAGACATTTGCTAGACGGATCGGCCCACAACGCAAATCTGTACAGATCAAATTGATGAGATTAGTAAATGTCAAGTGAGGCCGGGCGGGACGTACCTGGTGATGTACTTGTACTTTCTGAATGAGGGCTTCGTCTCGTCGATTCTCTTCACAAAGCATTGGTGAGGAAAACCGCCGGGGGCGTTCAGTGATTCGCTTGAGCTTAGCGATTGCCAAAAGTGTTCATCCACTCCGAAAATGCCATTGTTCAGCTGTTCCAGCAGCGTTGTAACGTTCAGCTCGTTCACAACAAAATCAACAAATTGTCGGCTCAAAGACGCCGCCATATATCCTTTGGAAAGACTCAGTGTCAATGGTCGTCCGTCTTCGTCCGTGCGGTGGTTCATCCCTTCTGAACAACGGGCAAAACTTATAATTTTAATTTTTGACAAATAAATTAATCATTTAAATAATTTTTGTCACCACTGACCGTCCTTAAACAGATGCAACTCGTCGAATGTCCAATTGAAGTTTTGTTTGTAGTGTTCAAGACGCGACCTTGTAAAGGGCAACTGCAATTCCACTTCTAAATCATTGATCCCTCCCAGCCACGTAAAAATCTGTGCCATTTCCGCATTTGTCTTCGCCTGTACATCGTGATTCTGAATTTCACGGTGATGGTTGGTTGACTGATCATTCTACTGTCCCCTGGCTCAGAATTTAGTTTGATTGGCGATTGATTATCATTCCTAGCGCCACGTCAATAAGAATGGAAAGGTCGGCTAATCTCTCCTACCGCCCCCCCCCCTCGCTCATAGGGTATCGGCTAATCTCTCCTACCGCCCCGCCCCCCCCCCCCTCTTTATTTGGGTTGATCCTCTGATCACTTCCGCCGTTCGCTTGTTCATTTTTACCTGCAGAGTGATCAAATGCTTCCATTGCTTTCTGCCGTCACTCAATGTCCGTGCACATTCCATCATTGCCTTGTTCATATTTGACCCGACGCCTTGAATGCCATACATTTGATCGACAACTATCACATTGTCAAAGCAGGAGGCGAGCTGTCGCATTCGAAGTTGAAAAGCACTGGAGGACTTCAGGTCCAACACGTAACAGTACCAATTGTTATGTGCGTAATTGACGAGCAATTCCGCCTCCAGGAAGAGATAATCCTTTGGAAGAACATCGATTGATCAGCGCATTGCATTAATCCCATCGGATCATAAATTGATCAATCTTACCGTATGAACCACTCGAGCAAATGCCATTGGCATTTGTCGTTCCATCTCCGTCATGTTTGTGCCGTTTATCATTGCCATCTCTTCGTCTTCTTCAGCGGATCCTCCGTTCCTCATTCTGATCGCTTCACAGTCCATCTCCAACTCGGCCGGGTCTTTCATCTTTCGTCGGCTTTTCGCCATTCTTTCCACCAAAACCCTGTCCCCATTGAGCACTCTTTGACAGTCCATTCTCGGATTTAGCCATTTGTTGATTCTTTTTGGCCGAGCAAATTTCCATTGGGTGAGTTTTGCAATGTGATTATTGCTGCGGATGAGTGGAGGAGATGAGAATGGATAAAGGAAGACAATTCGCAGATAAACAATGACCACAATGGCCAATAGAAAGAAAATGAAGCACCGATGGCATAGCGATGAGAAGCCGAATTTGCAATAAAATAAATTGCGATGGAATGGGAAACGGGAAAAAATCGGATCTTTTTTCATTTTACAAGCAAAAACATTGTTAGCTTTACATACATTATGATGGGAATGGAGAGGTGGATGAATAGGGAGCAGAAGAGAATAGGGGTGGAATGGTTGAGAGGGGAGGGGGAGGCATAGGGGTGGGTGGGGGAAATGATGGCTATGGCTGATTGTCTGAAGGGGGGAGGGGGGTGCAAGGGGGCATGGTGCAGTTGGGGAGGGGGGGGGGGGGGGGGGGGGGGGGAAGGGTGGGGGGGAAAGGGGGTGGTCGAAGGTTGGGAGGGGGGGGGGGGGGGGGGGGGGGGGGGGGGGAGGGGGGGGGGGGGGGGGGGGGGGGGGGGGGGGGGGGGGGGGGGGGGGGGGGGGAAAGGTTGGGTGGAAATGGCGATGTCTGAATGTTGGAAGGATGGGGTGGAGGGGGGAGGGGAGGTGGGAAGGGGAGGGGAGGGGGAGGGAGGGGAGGGGAGAGGGTGGGGGGGGGAACCCTAGTGCTGTTGACGACCACTGATTCGACATGAATGATTCATCCCTCCATCATAATCTCTTTGCCATCTCATAGCAAATAGCAATGTGCGCTTGTAGAGCCAATTGGTGGAAGGGTAAACCACGCACATAGTAATGGCCATGGCCATGGCCATAAAACGCCATTTGGGGGCGGCAAGTCCGTCAGTCAGTCCCCATTATTTGTCACCCTCCCGCCCCCGCCTTCCCTCCTTTTTTGTTCGGTGATTAGTTTAAAATCATTTTATTGTGTTTGTTCAGCTGCGGTACAATCAGTGTCCACGTGAACGAATGCTTTTTTTCAAATCGCATCCTTTACCGGGTTTAGTGGCTTAATGTTGAAACATATTTAAAGAATTAATTATGAACTACCGCTGGCAATTTTAATTTTTTACCGATTAAAAACTGTTTAAATGGTTAACAAGTTAAATGCAAGAGTTTCGTTTGCAAAAGTTGTTTTGATGGTTTGAGGATGAGCTTTGATTCACATTTATTTGTTTAAATCGATTTATTGCACCAAAATTTATTTTCCTTTTTAAGGTTGTCCAATGAATTCGAGAAGTCAACATCATTTAGTCAAAAGAACGCCAACAAAGGTGGAATTGGAGGCCTTGCAAAAGTTGAAGGTACCACAAAATTTTGGAATTTTAAATTATGTTTATACATCCCCTTAATTAAGCTGAATTCACCGAAATTAAAGTATCACTTTAAACTGGAATGCTTTCGCTTCTGCTTGTACGTGTTTTGGCCGATTGCTGCCGTTTGGGCCTTCAACAGCCCTTTCTTCCAGGAGAAATCGGTATTTTAAATAATATTTTATTGAAAGGTTTTGAAATGCCTTCCCAACTGAAAAACTCATTCTCTTTTGCCTCCTCCCCTTTTCAGCAAGAAATGATTGAAAAATTTGGCGAACAATTTGGGAGGACCCCAGAATCAATCCGCCGGCATTCGCAACAAATGAAGGACTTCCAAGAGAAATTCACTGAGGACAAACGGCGTGAGGAATATGCCAATCTGTTGCATGAACAAATGGAATTTGAGTCGGCACGCCGTTTCAGGGAGAAGCATGGAATCTGATGATTGGTGTAATATTTTAAAAAAATAGATCAATTCTACGTTTTTTGTCTTTTCATTTATTGGCATAGAATTGCTTTGAAGGAATTGTAAAAAAGATTTATTTGCCTGATTAATTCAACTATTTTGTTAAATACTTATAATTATAGAAAAGCCCAACACTGTCATAATTTTTTCAGAACTATTAATTCGGATCTCAGATTACGCAAAATATGTCTGATTGTTTTGAGGACGCACCAAACCGAAAACTGAACTCGAAGACGTCGTAAGTATTGCCACAAAGTTTCCCAGAGGCGTTGATTAGATTTTTCGCATTCAAAAGAAAATTTAAATTCATGTAAAATGCTTGCAATGGCTTTCGGAATAGCTAAACGCGAATCTGACATTGATTCCGCCGAATTTCTGTCTCCAAAACCGGATTCGGACAAAAAGTTGATAATTCAAATTTTGTTAAAAAAATTGTGTGAAGTAACCCGAAGTGACTCGTCGGGATGACTAACCTCCAATTAAAAGCGCAATAAATATTAACGCATAATTCCTCCTATCGATGTTTGTTAGGACATTGAAAATACAATAATTTGGTTAAGCAATCTGTTACTTGTTGCTAAACTTCCGTTTTAGAAGCGTCAAAATTTGTGACGATGTCTTTTTCGACCTTCTGCACTTTTTGCAGCGTGAGGACCACCAGCGCGTCAATTCGGTCAGTCGCCGTCTCCGTTGGCTCAGCGCGTCGGTTGAGCGGCGCTATCCGTCGCGTGCCATCCGCGCTTTGCTCGTTTCGGGCATGGTTCAAAGCGACCAACACAGCGCCAATTCCGTTGAGCAGCCGCCCCATTTCGTCGGCAATTCGCTCAGTGCCTGCCCTTTGGTTGGGGCGCCTTATGCCGTTGACTTTGCAACGGTTGGGCCGCCCGCAAACATTTCGCGCATTATCGAGTTGGAGATCAGCGATTTCATTGGCCCACAGCTCATCCAATTTTTGGGTATTTCCGCGCCTTTATTGGACGGCTGCTGTTTGATTTTTGATGGTGATTTATTTCAATTCTAATTTTTGAACTGTATACTTTTACAGATTTTGAAAATTTTGTCCAAATTCATTCCGTCCAATTCGTCCGCCAATTTTTCGCCCTTTTTCCTGTCAATCGTTCCGTTGAGCTGCGTTTTGTTTCTTCCGTCACCGCTCCTCTCTTCGTCCTTCATCCGTCCTTGTTCGGGTGTATTGAATTGGGCATTGAGTGTACGGCCGACTTTCCATTAGGTGAGCTTTTTTGTTTTACAGTCATTAGAGGCAGGCCCGTCACAGGTGGGGCTCGAAAAAGAAAATATTTGTTTTCCCCAGCATAAGGAAGAAACGTTTGGGGAAATTTGCCCAACCCCCGAAAAAATTTTCTGGTTTCGGGCTTGATTAGGAGAGAATTGGCATTCTGCGCAGCGATTTCTTAACCCTTTTTCGGGTGGCCATGATCGATATTGAATGTGCACATAAGTAATCACTCATAGCATTTGTTCCTTCACAGATTGTCTTCATGGATGGCTCTGTCAGGACGAAACTTTTGAGGGCATCAAACCGAGGCGATTTTTGGATTTTCGGTTCAGCACTTTGGTTCATGTGCAGCACTGCTTGGATGCCGTGCAAAATTTTGTCAACTCCGTTCGACAAGTGAATGAATACGCACAATCCCGGGGGCAGGGAGGAGGTGGAGGACAATGAGTCCGCAAGAATCCACCCAATGCACTAGTTACAAATTTTATCTGAATTGGTCGAGATTAAAGAAAGTTAGGTTTTTTCGACATCGAACAATATTTATCCTATTAGTTTCGAACACTACTAGTCCTGTTGTAATTTAGATTTTTCTACTTTCTAACAGTTATTTGGTATTGGTTAGACTTTCAGACCGTTCGAACTGGTAGCCGATGAGGGCGAAACGATTTGGGGGAAGGCATAGTGCCCTCCCACCCACTTACATAAACATTTCTTTATTTTTAACCAAGAAAAGAAAATCTTTTAAGCGTTTTTTACATGCCACCAATTGCTGTCCATTCTCTGTGGAAATTGAGCTGCTCGGCGGGCCCCACATTCCCGAATTGGACAGTTTCACTGAGCTAAACGAGCGGACAGAGGAAATGTTGACATTTACACGAGACCGATTGGTGCGACTTTACTTCTTGGAAAGGCGCCGACAGAGCTGTGACAGAACTGAAAATGAGCAGCAAATGGAGGACGGCGTGCGAATTGAGCCGTTTCAGAGAGGGGCCAATGGAAGTGCTGCCGGTGCTGACCATGACAGAGAGAGCGCACATCCGATGTACTGTTCAGTGGTTTTCATTCGACAAATTTTGCAAGGCGATTGCCCCACCGGCTAATCCCTCCCTAATTCTTCCCCCGCCTCTCCGATGTAATTGCTGAATATGTTTTTATATTTGTTGTTTATGTGAGATTTTAAATGTTTTTTTTTTCTCTTTCTTGATGTTGTTCTTCACTTTGCATTTATTGTTCCGCTTAAAATGTTTTTTAAATAAATGTTATAATAATTTTTGAAAAATGAGTTCTCTTCCCGCTGTCGCCGAAAAGGGAGAGGCGGAGACGGACCCGGTGGAACGAATGATTCGGTCGAGTGGCTGTTGGAACGAACATGTCGCACTTTGTGACTGCGTGGGGGACGAAAAAGACTGGCGAAAGTGCCAGCAACAAGTCGCCACTCTGAGGTGATTGGACGGGACAAACACTTCTAACAATGGTCAAAGTAGCTTCGTATAGTATGTTACCGGAAAACTTACCTAAAATAGTACCCCTTCCAAAAAATATAGATCCCCTGGATTTCGGTGGATACGGTATATACTATATAGGTATATTTTTATGTGGACAGCAATTGATGATTGATTCTGTCGGCACGTATTTTGGCGGCAAATAAATTTTTTATTCATAGAAATGGCAAAGCAACGCTTTTTGGCCATAATTTTGTAATTTCGTTGGTTTTTGTAACTGCGAAATTTGCAGGGAATGCATGCAAAGATCGACGACAGAACAGAAACAACAGACGGATTGGCAAAAGCAGCACGGCAAATAGCAAAATGAAATGACACCCAAAAAATTATTGCCGCAGCAAAAAACGAAACAAATGCAAATGATTAAATGAATGAGTTAAATTCTGCCAACAATTTTCATTTCTGTGCCATTGCCTCATTCATTTCGCTGGGGGCACAGTGCCATTTTCTTTTATGTACCGTAGCAAAAGACGTATCCGCGGATTGCTACCGTATTAAAAGGGGAATTTGACCCATTATGATGTAAACATTGGCAGGTGGTTGGTTACTCATGGCTTTTGGTTTGATCGGAAGAGAATATAAATTTGTTTTCCGTTCCCATTTTTGTTTGTTGTCCATTATTATCCCTTTAAATCCCCTGCTGCTGACCCAATCAACTTGCTGCTTATCCCCCGCCATTATCCCCATCAAACTCCAATTTTTCCGCTTGATTCCCTTTCCCCGCTGAGCTTTTCTTGGTATGGATGGCGTCAGTGATTTGCGTAGGCAATTAGCGATTACAAAATGGGCAAACCGATAAATAAATGAATGGGTCACCAATTAAAATTGTGCACTTCGATGCCTTTCCCATTAATTTGTCCAAATTTTTGTTCATTCGACATAAGAATGTTTGTCCCTTTAAAGCTTTAACATTCATTTTTCAAGAACATCATTGAGGATGGAAGGAAATAGGTCCACACTTTTTGTTTTCCATTTTTATATTGGTACCGAAATTGGGTTGATGGACTTGCCTGACCGTTGACCATGATCCGGAATGTGGCAAATGAAGTGATGTTGAACACACGGATTAATGTTACGGCATTTTGCCAATGCCAACTCTTTCCCTACCCCTCTCTCTTAGCAAAATTGAAACTGCTTCTTCCGATGTCTTACTCTTCATCATCATCCTCCTCCTCTTCATCCGCTTTCCTTTCTTCCCATTTATTCCTCTTCTTCTTCCTCTTCCTTCTCTCATTTGAATCGGTCCTTTTGTCGCCCGTCCATCCTCAGTCGCAATTCTTCAATTACAACTTGGTGGACCATCAACGGCAGCAGAAAAACCCGCATTCTGAAGAAAGTGGCGCCGAAGTGAGTGATCCGTCATCAGTCGCCAATGGCACACCGACCGATCATTTTTTGTCGACGGATGGCGACGGACGGACAATGTCAAAACGGAGTAATCGGATGATGAACACAATGGCGAACATTTTGAACAAGCGGAAAGAGTTCGGACCCAATGTAAGAGCAAAGAAGCATCTCTCAATTCTGTTAAATCCACTTATTTTTTCAGGACACTTTTCGTGTTCGGATCCGATCTTTGGATCAAATGGGTACGCTTTTTATTTACTAAAAAATGCTGTTTTTTATTATTTTGTTTTGTTTCAGGCAACACAAACTGTTATTTTTCGCCAGTTCAGTGCTATTTCTTTGAGGAGCGTAAACGACGAAGTGCGGCGACGAGTGGCGACGAAGAAACAGAAATGATCGGATTGGAATAATTTTGTCCCATGGAAATTCGAAAATACCCCGCAGCATATTTCTGATCAATTATTTCCAAGGTGAATATTCTTTTCGTAATCCTTTGGGTCAATTCGATAATTTTTATGTGAAATGAATGTGTATTGCTCTTTCGAATTGATGAATAAAAAGCAATGATCAAATCTAAAACTTAAAAAATTCGTCTCTTTCATCAATGCCTTAAATTTAAAATGTTTTGCTGTCAATTCAATACTTTTTCCCGGCAGTGATCAAATCCTTCATAAAGCACTCTTTTTTTCTCAACTCATCAAAACAAAACAGCAGAAGTGAATGAGAGGGGACCGATCATTCATTCATTCATTCATTCATTCTTTGTTTACACTTTTCGAAGCCGCCACATTTTGAGAAAGCAGAAGAGCTTAAGCGAGAGATGTCCACCTGCTGCTGCTGCTCTGATCATTTTGCCCCAACGTCGGCCCTTTTCAAAAGGACAGCAAATCCCCGGCGGGAGTGATCGGCGGGCGGGAGTGATCGATTGATCGGAAGCGAAAGATTCGAGCAACAAATGTGAAATGAAAGGGGGAGCTCCTATTGCCTGATATTTCTTTCTTCTCTTCTCTCATATGTAGTTTCTGGGAGCAAAGAATCCGAATGGATAAGTTATCCGTCGAAATTACCATCGGTCTTTCTGCTCTCTTCAAAGTCTCATCATTCCCTCCTTCCCTTTGCTAACGGATGGACCGATCGGAGTGCCATTTGTTGTCATCCGATCACTTTTGTTATCCTTTCTTTATCTTTTGCTTATAAAAGCTGGTTAAAATATCTTTTAAGACCAATTTTTGAACCAAATAACTAATTGTAATGGAACAAATCGAAGTTACGCACGAATGGAGCGGCCAACAATGGGATTGGCCCCTGCAGGTCGACACACAAAACTCAGACAATCAATTAATCAATCAATTAATCAATGAATGGTTGCCAAAACATCAGCATTTATCTTTTTAGCACAACGACGGGGTTGTGAAGGTGCACAACACGGGGGACAAATGGGAGGTCGGCTTGGACGTGGCATTTTTCACTCCAAGCGAAATTGAGGTGAGAAGCGAGGGCAGGGGAGGGGAGAGAAGTGGAAGAGAGGGTAGAAGTTGGGAGGAGGGGAGGGGAGAGGGGACAAACCAAAAAAAGGGGACACACACACAAACGGATTGATAGAATGAATTTGATGGTTTAGGTCAAAGTGGTGGCGGACCATTTGAACATCCATTGCAAAGTTTGTTTTCAAAGGAGGCAAACGAAATTTGCAACGAATCTATACTTTGCCCTTAAGCATGAAGCTCGTAATGACGTGCACGGCTCCGTCAGTCGCGAGATAAACCGTTCATACAAATTGCCGGACGATGTGAACACGGTGAGTGAGTTGAGTTGGAGTTGGAGTGAGTGGTCGACGCGTCATTCGTTCGTTCGGCATAATAATAGACAATTTCCGCCGATCGGTTTACGGTTGGCGTGCCGACTTTGCTTTGCGATAATTTAAATGGATAATCAAATCATTTCATTCATTCATTCCATCTTTTAGAGTACCATCAAATCACATTTGACACAAAAGGGCGTTCTGCGCGTCAGTGCTCAGAAGAAATGAAATTGAAGAAGGAGTGGGGACAACAATGTGAATGAACTGATCAGTGATCACTGTCACCTCCAATGATCGCTAATTTTGTTTGCTTTTATTTTAATTATTTTATGTAATTTTAAGAAAATCCGTTTTGCTTCATTTAAAAGCCGACCGACGGCGCCCATTCATTCACTCACTTTTTGTTTTTACCGTTGCGGTCGTTAGAATCCGTATTAGAAAAATATGGAAACCGAAACTTTGTGGTACATATAACCGTATGATAAACATTCTTGGGCGGGAGGCATTTCGTTTGATTTTCCACTGACAGACATTTTGTCCGGACACATTTTGTCTGGGGGACCTTTTGTCACTTTGCCACGATTTTTCTTCCCTATTTTTTGATCATCAAAACTGTTGATCGGTTTTTGATGGCCGAAATAAAGCGAACAAAAAATTATGCGGGGAAAATGCGCCATTTGCGGGCGAGTGGAAGAAACATATAATTGTTAACAGTGGTGGAGATCATTATTATGGTTAAGACATGGAGATCATTCTCATCAAATCACTTTATCATCCCCTCCTCTTCCTTTTTCTCTCTCTCTCTCTCTCGCTTCTTCCTTTTTTGCCTCTTTCTTTCCCTTTCGTTCTTTTTCCTTTCCTCTTTCTCTATTCGTCCCAAATCATTCTCTTTTTCTTCTTCTTCTTCTTTCAGGCGAATGCAAAATTACGGTAATTGCGTTTGGCGAATGCGAACCTTCTGCTGAGAGCGCCGTCCGAAAAAGCGAAACGTTTTCTGCAATTTTTGAGGGGAAACATTTTTGTGAAAGGAAGTTGAAGCAATGGATTTGATCGATTGATCAGCGGGTGTTTTCAATGTGATCAAATGGCTTACTCATTCCATTGGGGCAGCTCCGCCCTTTTCGCAAATGCAAAAGCCCTTCCCCAACCGCCGTCGGCATTTCGTTTGGCAAAAGCAAACGATCTGGCACGTTTAGCAAAGGCAAAACGTCTCAGTGATCGTTTGTTCTCCGCAAGTTCGGCCGGAATCAGATCCAAAAGGACGGCGGATGGCTGCTAAAAGGAAGTGATCAGTAAAGGCCATGGTGAAGGCGAAAAATAGGAAGTGATAAGAAAGAATGGCGAAGACGAAGAGAGAGAGAGAGAGAGAGAGTGTGATCAGAAAGGCTAAAGTGAGAGAGAGAGAGAGAGAGAGAGAGAGAGAGAGAGAGAAGAGAGAGAGAGAGAGAGTGTGATCAGAAAGGCTAAAGTGAGAGAGAGAGAGAGAGAGAGAGAAGAGAGAGAGAGAGAGAGTGTGATCAGAAAGGCTAAAGTGAGAGAGAGAGAGAGAGTGTGTGATCAGAGAGGCTAAAGTGAGAGAGAGAGAGAGAGAGAGAGAGAGAGAGAGAGAGAAGAGAGAGAGAGAGAGTGTGATCAGAAAGGCTAAAGTGAAGACGAAGAAAGAGAGTGATCAGAAAAGGCCTCGCCTTTTTACTTCCTTATTAAAGTGACATCAATTTCAAAATCCCTCATTTCCCCATCCCTCTCATTTAAATTGGCCAAAAGTTCGTTCCCTCTGTTAGTCTCACCAAATTGAAAAGTAATTTTCTCAAGTTTTTTTGGAAAAATATTTCAATTTCGTCGATAATTTAATTTTTTGAGTATTAATTTTGGGTATTTTCATTCGATGGAAACCAATTTCGAAATGGATGAGGGCAAAAAAGAAGAGGAATTCGGGATAAAATGGAATTTGGTGCTTTACCTCGGACTGCGGCTGATCCTCCACGGAGACACAAAGTGCGGCAACGACAGCAGTGAGTATCAGAAGAAACAGAAGACGACACATTGGGCGAGATGACGGCGTTTGGGAATGAATTAGTGTAAGTGATTGAGCTAGAAATGATCCGAGTCCGTCTTGATGGGAGGGGAATGAAAAAGGTGGTGGATTATGGACAGGCGATGAGACATTTTGTTGAAAACAGTTGGGGAGTACGTCTTAAAGACCCCAATGGCAGGGGGAAAAGCACTGCCCCAACGGCAGGGGGAAAAGCACTGCCCCAACGGCAGGGGGAAAAGCACTGCCCCAACGGCAGGGGGAAAAGCACTGCCCCAACGGCAGGGGGAAAAGCATTCGTTCCCCTCCCCATTCTCTGCTTTTTACATGAAAAGGGCAAAAGGAGGCAAAAGGACAGGTGAAATGATCAATTGAGAAATGGTGCAAAATTAAAATAGTTTTGTTTGTGTTGTTGAGAAGGAATTGCCAATGTTTGGCATTGGATTTGATGGAGAAGGAGCGAGTGGCTTAAATTGGTTGGGAATAATAATCCGCTTTGAAGCATCATTTGAATCAAATGCATCATAGCGGACGGTTTTAATTCTTCATATTTTCCTTAATAACCACTAAAGGGAGACATTGCAACATTTACACTTTCCGGCAATGCCATTCATTTTATGGCAAAGAAATTGAAAAACAAAAAAATACTGTTTTTATTCGCCTTTTTTCACAAAAAACATATTTTATGCGCATGGAAATGCGTTCCGTCCAATCCATGCTAAGTGATTGGAGCAATCCACTCCTGGATCCGGTTTAAGAATCTTGAAAAAATCGTATTTTTCAGAGTTCTCTATTCGAGGGGAGGGGGCTTTAATGGAGTACGGTTCTTAGTCAGGAAATCCGAAATCCGCCACATCTCTGCTGATCCAATTATTTCCCATTTCCATGGCCAATGCTTCTCTTCCACAACATTAAATGGTTGAGTTTGCCTTGCGCCAATAAAATTATTAAAAATTTTACACATATTAAAATGGAGATGGAGGAAAGTATTGAAAATTTGAGTTCTTTCTTTGTCCGCTGGGACGGAAGTAATATTCCCAACAAAAAATTGTTTCCGCCGATGGAAAAGGGGAAAAGCCAAAAAAAGGGATGGGATAAATGGGGGGGGGGGGGGGGGGGGGGGACCCACAAAAAAAAGGGGCTGCGAAAGATGGGGAAAAAAAAAAAAAAAAGAAAGACTTTTTGCAAAAAAAAAAATAAAAAAAACAAAAAAAAAGTTAGCCTCCCTCACCCATCAAAAAAA
>JAKKIK010000187.1:0-42898 GCA_024500135.1 Heterodera carotae
AGGCTGGCTTAGGCTAGGCTGGCTTAGGCTAGGCTGGCTTAGGCTAGGCTGGCTTAGGCTAGGCTGGCTTAGGCTAGGCTGGCTTAGGCTAGGCTGGCTTAGGCTAGGCTTAAGCTAAGCTCAGGCTAAGCTTAGGCTTAGGCTAGATTTAAAATTTTTCATTGTTGGCGAGTTGGGTCGTTGGTGAGTTGGACAGTTGATGAGTTGGGTGTGGTGAGCTGGGGGAGACTCGGCTTTGCCGTTCCGCAATCTTTGGTCGTCTGGTCTCCGCAAAGGGGTCGTCATCTCCCCCTAAAACAGTCGTTTTAAATAGTTAAAAAACACAGAAAAAACCGTTTTTGCCGCTTCATCAATGTACTGTCTTGCCTTGGATGTCATTGTTTGTTTAGTAAAAAAGGAATTTATTAAAGAAATTCAAGCTAAAAGTAAATGCAAAAAAATAAGGTACTGGGAAAGAATTGGGGTCCGGCTGAAAAAATGCTAACAATTTAGAGTCACACTTTAAGCTTAAAAATGTGCTGACTCGAATGCAAACTCGTATTTTAACTAAATCGAACCTCAACCCAAAGTCGAACAAATTGTCTGATTTCGTTTTCGTGGACGGTGATGCTGAAACTGACATCCATTCGCCCAAATTAAACCCCGGACCCAAAATCAATTTTGAATCAGACATTTTAATCAACGTATAAATTTGTCGATAAGTGTATGTGTTCTTAGTGTAAATGTTTTTTCAAACTCCACGCTAAATCTTTGGCGTTTGTTCTTTTTTCAATGCTTTTTTTTATGCAGCAAAAAATATTTCTGTTGGACTCAAGAAGGTGTATGGTATATACGTACGTATGTATTACATGTACATAAGCCATGAGTGCATATTTACACTCTTTCAGGTGTATTTTCTCTTATTATTTTCTAAAGAATATGAGTTACCGCAACCGTACAGTTTACATTGGCCAAATTCCCACGCGAACCACCGGCAGAGATGTAGAACATTTTTTCAGTGGTTTTGGCCGGATCCTCGATGTGGTGTTAAGAAAGGGCTTTGGCTTCGTGGTTTGTGGCTGTTATTTTAAGGTCCTCATTTTTGTCTATTTAAGGAGTTTGAAGACCCGCGAGATGCTTACAATGCTGTTCATGCGCTAAATAGGCGTGAATTGCTTGGTCAGCGTGTGTTTGTCGAGCTTTCGCGTGGGGGAGGTATTTTGTTGCATTAATATTTTTTAATTTGTTCCATTGCTTTTGTTTTAGGAGTTCATAGTGGAGGCGGTGATGGTGGATTTGGCGGATCTCGTGGTGGTGGAGGAGAAAGAACGTAAGTATCCATTATTTAAAACCAAAATTGTCCTATCATGGGTTCGGGAAATTAATCAGTCCATTTGGTGTATTTGCTTTGTCTACTTTATTTTCGTTTAGTGTTCGTTCACAACAGTCAAATCAAAAGTTGCCGGGTGGGTCCCAACAGGTTTACGTTTAATTTTGTAAAATTGGTTAAACTGCCTACTCCATAAAAGGACCAGCCGCCTTCTTCAAGACCATTTTTTATTTCCGATCGGGAGGTCCTGCTCAACGTGTTAAGCAACGACAAAAGTGAAGTTAAAATCGAAAGTATGATTTTAATTCATTTGGTTTATTTTTTAATATTATTGCATTTTAGAGATAAGTGTTGTAGTCCGAGACAAAACGCACCACGGATTGCAGTTGAATGAGCGTGAGGAATTACATGGAAAAATAATGAAGATCATTCCTGAGAAGTTGAGGTATAATTATTCCTGCTGTAATTGAGTTAGGACAGAATATGTTTCTGAAACTTTCCAATGGGCTGGTTTTCTACGAGCTCTGATAAAATAATTTAGGAGTGAAGTTGGATTGACCGGTGTCCCTGGATCCATGGATCGAACAGTGAGCTTTTTCTTTTTTTGTTAACCCCAACATTAATTGGTTTTGGGTGACACAAATTGCGTTGAGCGGTGTGGAGTCAAGGCCCAATTTGACGCACAATGTTGGAGACACGCCTCAATCACTGCTTACGCTCGCGGAGCGTCTACTTAATCGTCAGAGTGGAGGAGCTGCAAGCGAGATCATGTGGCTGTGTGGATCCATCGCCTTAAAAAATTTTGCATGTGCGAATCGTTTCGACATGAAAAGTCATAAGGCGAAATCGCATACGACGGATTTTCTACGCACCGCCTTCAATGAATTCGATTCGGACATTTTGTCTTCATGGTCCGTTTTGACCAGGTAAGCCTATTAGAGTGAAATCGTAAAGGCATATTTAGGGCCATTGCTACTTGGTTTTTAGTTGTTTCTTTAAGGTGCCACCAAAATGGATACGAGAACCGCGAGTCTCATTTTTTCCTTCGTTCTGCGTTGACTTCTACGGTTAAGTTCAACAACGTCTTGTACGAAATCCACCAGCGACGTCTCTTAGACCTCAACGCTTTCAAAGATTGGCTTCCAGAGGAGATGAAGGACCAGTTCAGATTTTACGCGTAATCGATTTCCAACAAAAAAAAACCCATCGACTTTTTTGCTTTCCAAATAAATGTTCATCTTTCTGCGTTGTTCGGAGAAAAAATGAGGGGATCGGGAGCTAGTTTAACATACCAATTGAGTAACATTTAAGCTAAATCTCTGACTTGCAAATTAGCATATTTTTAAGAGAGAAATTACTATTGCAAGCGACGGGTATTTTCGAAATAGGAGAAAATGAGGCGATTTAATACAGCATGGCTTTTATATATTCTTGCAAAATAGTAATTACAAGTTTTTGATTACATTTTCCATGAATTGGCGAAAAACAATCGGATCAGCTTTCTCGAAAGGCTTCAAGCAGAAGAGTGTGGGGTCAGCCAGAGATTGTGCCAGTCCACTAGTAGTTGTGAACAGAAGATGGCCATCCTCTGCTAGCTTTTCTGCGAGTTCGACTTGATGATTGTCCATCAGTGAATCGTTGACAATCGCGATAAAAGGCTTGCCAAATTCGAGTGCCTCCAAGCATGTACCAGCGCCGGCATGTCCCAAAATTAAGTCAGCACCTGTGCAAACATCACAATAAAAGTAAACACAATAAGATGTTCCTACTTTGGAAATACTCCTTTATGCTCGGCCGGTAGTCAAAGAAATTAAACTGAAAGGTTTAAAAAGTGTAAATCAACCCTAAGACATTAGGGATACCATAATTCCTTTAACAATGCATTGCGAATCATCGCCTGATTGTGTCGCCGCTTGTACGAGTTCGGGGATTTCGCCATTCCCATTCTGAACTGTTACACATCCAACATCCAGCTTCTGTAGAGCATCAAGAACATCGCTTCGGAACAAAGACTTTACAAGGGCGTCAAAGCGCGTGCTGCCAACAGTCACAAAACATTGCCGCCTCGCCATCGTTAGTATTTTGGTGCGTAACCGAGCAATTCTTCGATTGGTTGATGAAGCCAGTCGTCTTTTCGAGAGTTGAGCAATTGAGCCTTGACAAAAGCCAGCTCCCGTTCGTGAGCTTCTGAATAAAATACAAGTGATGATCTCTATCTTAAAAATCGCTATTAGCCTTTTTACAATAATAATAGAATTTCTGACATTCCACGAAAACAAAAACCATTTTTTTCGTAGGGTCTTAATAAATGTTAATTAATTCCATGCAATTTCGCACCAAAAAGAGAAAACCTTTTTCACGTTTTGTTTGAATTTTCTTAATGATGTCGTCGTCCTCCACAAGTGTCAGGTGTTTGCTGATCTCAGAAAAATCTGTAACTGCTGAAATTTATGTTCCCTTTGTTTGGAGCTCATTTTCTTAATTAAAATAACTTTCAAATTTTCAGCGACTTCTGAAAATTTCTCGCAAATGTCGTATTCAGTTGGCCAATTTCCCCTTCAATTTTTCTTGGATACGGGCTTTACCTTTCGAAGTTTGGGCGGTGGAAATTGGTGTTGAATCTCGCGTGGTGATTTCTGACAACCAATTGATGCGGGCACTGCTCCTTTGTCGTGTTACTCGAATTCCATTCGTTCCTGCAGAAGAAATACTCGTTGAACTGCTGTTAGTGGTGCTCATACAACAATGTCTTTCGTACTTTAGGAAAAAAGTCTTTAAAAAAAAAGAAAAATGATCACTTCGATGGCGTGAAATCGAGACGCCAAAAATAAATTTAATTTAAATTTCAAAAATAAATTCAATTTAAATTCCAACAATTATTCGGTTTTTTCGGGTTTTTGGCTTTCGATTTCGAATTCTTTCCCTTTCGCCGCACCTCTAATATGTACGAATAAATCAAGGAAAGCTTTGTATTATTTCAGGAAAAATGAAAAGAATCTTCATGAGTTATAGCTGCGATTGTTGTGATAATGAAACAGAAAGGAGCTCATCTTCAAACTTACTCGTCATTTTTCATGATCCGGATGACCCAGGTTTACAGAGGGGAAGTCACAACAAATGTTCGGGTTTGGGTTTTTAAGAATCTGAGGAGCCGATGCATTGCATTTTCGGTGAAGCGCTTCAAATTGCAAGCCGTGGCAACAACGTCCATTGGATAAGGGCAAAGGTGAGTTTGTTTATCAAAATGTAGCGAAATTTTGAATTTTTAGCCTGCCATGCATACACCAAATACAGCCAGCTGTACTGTATTGAGGCCAAACGATCTCATGAGAATTCACCTCCATTATGGTACGGACACACATCGTTGGAAAATTTGTTGCCTTTTTTGGGGAATTTTTGACGCTTATTTTGTCTTTTATTTTTCAGTACATGTTCCCGCTTTTGCCCCTACTTCTGTGCTTATTCTGTCAAATAATTTATGTTCCACCATTTTGAGGTTTCGATGTGCTGCCCTCACTTGTCAGTGTGTTCTGTACCAAGACTTTGTTTGTGAACGCGCGCACATGTTCCGCTCTCTTTGTGAGTGTCATTCATTCCTTTCCATTATTATCCTTCTAGTCAACCAATGCCTTCGTCATTTTTGGTCGAATTGCAAAGCGCATGGCACTTCACCAACATCGAATGTGCCAACCTGCTTGCCCAGCTCGGCATGGCCGCCAATTGGATTAGTGCACGGCGGCACTCTTCTCCACGACAGCAACATTTCCCGGTGGTTGTTGTGCTGCGTGATGCGCCTGATCACTACCGAATTGCCTCAATGTTTTCGGCGCACATTCTCCGACGGCGGACCGACAACACGTGGACAAATTTCCTTGCCTCCGTTGCTGACGGGCGTAAATGGGCAGAAGACGCGCAAGACTAATTGACGGACGTCGCCCGTACTGCTGATGACAAGGGCGTAGCCATAGGAAATACCCAAACGAAACGTGAAAAAGATGGTATGGAAACCATCTGTTGAAACTACCGGCCCCACCAAATCTATGGGAATCAATGGCCAATGAGAAAAAGGTCGGATGTGTAGCGAAAAAAAGCACTCCTAAAAATTACTTTTTTTTTTATTCCACCCCCCCCCCCCCCGAAAGCCGACCTCTTTGGTTACGCCCAACATTGACGAACATATCAAATAGCACATTTACATTAATTTATTATTTCCATTTTCACTTGCGGAAAAAAAAATCGTTAAGAGAAAATGAGGTTGTAAGTGAGCAAAGAAAAAGAATTGCTTTAACTTAGATGGCAAAGAAAATTAGAAATCTCGGAATTGCGTAAATAAAATAGACAGACTGATGAATCCGATAAATGATTGGGGCATGTGAAATACAATAACAAAAACAACAACAAAATGTAGCAGAAACAAGAAGCATAATTATTTTAATTAAGGAAAATAAATGTTCACGGACGGATGGACGACGAACAAAATAAAACTATTGCAATAAAAACAAAAAAAGCAATTGCTGTGATTTGTGAGTGAGTGATGAATAAATGGAACAAAATGAATGAGTTTTTGTGTGCTTCATCTGCTGAGATCGGGCCTGGCATTAATGGTGGATGAATATGTTGATCATGTTGTTGTTGTTGATCAACCAATGTTTGGCGTAATGTGCAAATGCACATGCCGCCGCCGTCGTCATGTCTTGCTGCTGCTGCTGTCCAACATGTTTCATCCGTCAAACTCCGTGTTGTGTTGGTAATGTGCTTGGTGCAAGTGCATGTCCGCGGGCCTTTTGCGCTTGAAGAAGCCCAACAGTCGACAGCAAAGTACCAGCAGACCGAGCAGTACGAGCCCAATCAGCACAGCTAGCAAAAGCATCCAAACGCGAATTTGGCCGTCCTGCGCGGGACGGTCCGGGTACGCGTGGGTGGTCACTTGGGCAAAGTTGTTCGTCACGTCCTCCAGAATGCCTTGGTTGGGGTCCACCTCGATGAAGCCTTCGGATGAGATGGCAATGTAGTCGATGGCACGATAATCCTTTTTTGGGGGGGGGGGCAATGAAAAGTTGCAATAAGAACAAGGACAGGCACAACATACGGCAGAGAATGTGAAATTCCAGAGTCGAGCCCGTATTTCGATTAGAATTGAATCATTGCGACCAATGTACTAAATTTGGAATGCTTATATTACGATTTTGCACAAGCAATTGTTTCGTATTTCCTGTATTAGAGCCCTTGGAATTCTATGTTAATCCTCCCTAAAAAGGGTGCCTCTATTGGAGGTGGCCTTAATGGGATGTGTGCGATTCCGTTATTATGCGCTTAAACGAACATCGAAATGGCACTGAAGCGGCACACACAAAGCTGAGCCGTCCTTGCAATTCTGATAAAAAAAAATGCCGTACTCAATTGATCGAGAGGGATGAATCGGGCATTTGTTTTAAAAACAGAACTTACAATGTCGGCAATGCGAACTTTTGCGCCCGAACTCTCTTCAACTTCCTTCCGTCGTATGCGTCCGTTGTCGAAGATTGAAGCCGAAGCGGTCAGGGAAGAAGCCGTGGCAATGCCATCGCCGCCAGTTCGGTCCGCCTGCCGTTGAATGGTCGCCGCCGACGCCGCCCTTTTTGGCCTGTGTCGATTCGTCGCCGCCGCCGCCCGTTGGTAGTCCAATTTCTGCGTCTCGTCATTGTACACGCCCATTGGGTTGATAGAAGACCCTTTTTGCGCATGCGACGACGACGGCGGCGATGCGCAGCGTCGAACTTTGCCGTTGTGCCGCACCAACGGCTCCTCAAGCGTGTAAAGTGCCCAAGCGCCGGCGGCCATTTGACGCGTCGACGCCGCAGGGCCCAGCAGGCTCAACTGCAACGGCCAGCTGATCTTCAGGCTTACGTTCCGTGCATAGAACGGGCCCCGGTTGGTGATGGTGTACACGTGGACCACCTGTGGTCCAATGTCCACTTCGTCGGATACCAATCGATTGCCTTTGCTGAAGCGGACAATGGCAGGACGAGAAGCACCTTCTGTGAACGGTGGGATGTGAGAGATGGGAACAGAAGACGGAGCAGGTCAGACATTCCCGGGAGGACAACATTTGACTAATTGGTGGATTTGAAATTAAAAAATGACCATTTTTTTTTGTCTTTGGCCACCATGGCTTTTTTCGTCGATGTTAAAATCGCTAAGTTTGTGCCATATTATATCCCAACGAGACAGATTAGAAATCAAAATCAGTCGACTTGCCCAATTGGAGGTCGGCTTCTTTGATCAGTTGGACTTCGGCGGTCCATTCGTTGTTCGTCGGGTCCCTTTCGACGCTGGACGAATTGAGCAGTGCGCGAAAGTTCAGCGAGGCGCTGATTCGTTCGGAACTTCCACGGACGAGTTTGAAGGACAAGTCAAAGCTAAGCTGCAAATTACGGAAAAAAATTATTTAAATTTGATAAAATAATTCAAAAATTGTCGGAAATTTAGCTAAAAATTGTCGGAATTTGGCCAAAACGCTCAAAAATTGTCATTGGACACCTTTTTTCCCGCTTCCATTGGGTTGCCAAGCCCAACAACAACCAATCCCTCCTCCTTGCGCTCAATGTCAAGCTTTGGCGCTTCTTTTTGGTAGTCCTTCTGCACGAGGTGCGGCTCGTCCAATTCGTCCTAAAATTGTGAAATCCGATTGGGAATTAATCCTTTTATTACTCAATCTTTTGTTAATCCTTTCATTGGGAATTAATCCTTTTATTACTCAATCTTTTGTTAATCCTTTCATTATTCAATCCATTTTTAATCCTTTCATTATTCAATCCATTTTTAATCCTTTTATTACTCAATCCATTTTTAATCCTTTTTTTTGCTAAATCCCTTTTTAATCCTTTTTTTGCTAAATCCCTTTTTAATCCTTTCTTGCTCCCCGTGTACTTACGCCGTTGTACTCCACAAACAGTTTGGCCAAGAAGGCACGCTCTTGACGATTCTCCACCAAAAAGCGGACGACCAGTGAGTCGCGTTCCGTCACCTTGGCAATGTAAATGCCGTCCTCACGCCTCCTAAGTGAGGGACAACAATCTATTATATGCCACCATCATTGTCTCTAGAGGGTTCCGGGGGATCTTGTGCTTTTGGGCAGTGGTAGGGGGATATTCACCCGTATTACACCCCCCCCCCATTAATATCCCTGGGGATGTCGGGATACACAATCCTAGTCCACCGCACAGCGTACGTTATGTCGAGAATTGTTGCTTGCAGTGCCAATTCGGCATGGCACTCATTGTCTTCGCCACACTTTTTGTCGAATTCGATTTCAAATAAGTGACTGCGCTGGGTTCTGTTGATCACCGGCAGCGGATATGGCACTGCCATTGCGGCGCCTCCGCCGGCGGGAAGCACTGACACAGTGAAATTGAATTGCAACGGATTTGTCCAGTCCTGGTTGCCTTTCTGAGCATTTTTAATTGTGTAATAAAAATGTGCGCACACAAAGAATCCATTTCCACCTCCATTTGAACCCCCCCCGCCTCTAATAAAAGCTCCCTCGAGGGGTATTGGAAGGGACCCTACTTTTTAAATTAGATCCCCCCCCCCCCCCTTTAAGGGTAATTGAAAAATAGTCCACCCCTGCTCCCTCTAATAGATTCCCCCCTCGAGGGAGATTGATTTGAATTAAAATAGAACCCTCGGGGGTTGTATTAGAAAAAACTGTGTATAGTAAATTAGAGAAAACACGGTAATGTTCACTGACCGGCACAAAGAGGTCATGCGTTTGCCGTTCCTCGGCGCCTCCGACCGCCGTGTGCCCACAGTGCCATTCCGTCGCTGTTGCCCCGCTGGGCACAAAAATGGCTCGAGGCTGAACACTTTTGACTTGGGCAAAGGCCTGAAGACGACACAGAAAAGGCTGCTGCTGCCGCTGTTCTTTGGAGAGAAAGCGCGACGACGCGTCGCTTCGCGACAAAATGCGCAGGGAAGTGCGCAAAGAGAAGCTGCAATTGAGAGGACATTGGACAGACTGGACAGACTCAGCGCGGATAAATTAAATGTCCAATGTTTTGATTGCCAAAAACGAACGGATTTATCTCGGGATTAAGTCCTGATGACACCCTTCGGGGACAAGAATGAGGGAGTTGGCATATCAGGGGGGACCGGGCCAGAGAAGAGGTGCCCAAATAGGGAGCGTCTGGGACGGCATGTCAGTTAATAAGGTGGTCAGGGAAGAGGCACAAAAAATGTCGTGGAGTCAGGGACCCGGGGTCGAAAAAAGTGGCATCAAAATGTCGGGATTCATTCGCATTGAGTGGACACAGTAAAAAATGAAAGGCGCGCTTTTAAAAGGTTAGCTGCCCATCAGCACGCCGACAATTTATGCGTAAGGATGTGGAGGGCATCCAATTGCTAATTTATGCACATGTGAACGATTTAAATGGATGGGTGCACCCGGCGAAAAGCCCTTTAAACAAAAATTTTTTTTGGGGGGGGGGAGGGAGGCTGAAAAATACGACGAATCGGCGTCGATGAATTGGGGAAAAGCAATGAACATATACGGTGTTTTTTTAATTAAAGACCCCCTCTATTTGGAGACCTTCCCCCCCCCCCCCTAGAGCAAGATTTAAAAACAGAACCCCCCGGGTCTTCTATTAGAGAAAGTCTGAGACAAGCGCAAATCTTTTGACGCCTTTTTTAAACTCGGTCAAAAATAGGCCGCCCACTGACTGAACGGACTGACCAGCTGTGGGCAGTGGCTGAACATGTGCTGTCCGCGTCGATCTTCACGTGTTTTTGTGGGAACAAATGTGCCAGCTGAACGTCGATGATTGGTCGCGCTCGGAACAGTGCGACAATGTCCGACCCGTGGGCACCCACTTAAAGAATGGGGCCACTTTTCAGTATTTGGTGGACACCAACCACCAAAGCGGGGACGTATTCGGATTCTGGGCTCGGTCGGGGACCGGAACTATGATTTTTCCCGCAATTTTATTCCTTGGATTTGCCATTTACAGTATTCACCCAAATAAATGATCAATTTGTCTTAATCAACTTTTTTGAGGTATATGTACATAGCTAAAAAATTAAATCGATATTTGTAAGACCAAAAAGGTCGGGAAACAGGAACCCGTATTATAGTATTATCCCTGGTGTGCTTTGTTTCCTTTGTGCGTGCGTACCCCCCAAATCGTTGTATCCGTCTCCGTCCATGTCGACGCCGCCGGCGAGTGCCGCGCCGAAAGCGACCAAATTTTGAGCACCAAAACTATTTCTGGCATTGAGCACATTCGCATGGATTTCCTGGGCCGGATCAGTCGAAAAGTCATTCCGATTGTCTCCAAAATAAATGAACACCGATCCCTGGCCTCCATTTGACTGGGGCGCTCCGACGGCGAAATCTGTTTGAATGGGACGAATTGACGACGGATTTTGGCATCGAGTCGAGGGCATAAATGTCGGGGACCCCGACTGGGGAATAAATTAAGTTTGATTTTCGGGGACCAGGCGCGTCGGGGATCAACCCTAAATTGAATAACAAAGAATTATTGTTGCCCTTTGTCAAAAAAAAAATGGGGGACCTGGGTTCAAGGTTTTAAAAAACCAGCACGGGATTAAAACGGGATAAAATCCCGTTTTGACAAGGATCCCGGTAAAATCCCGACGAGATCCCGGTCCTGCCCGAACTCGGATTGTCACCGACCCTGGTGCCCCAGCGGATCATTGTCCACATTGCCGAGCAGTGTTAGAGCAGCGCCAAATTGCGCGTGGGCGCCGGCTCCACGCAGAATCAGCGGGGCACGGAACACCTGTTGCCGTCCAGTGGTTGCGGTGCCGTCGTCCCGTTGTTGTTGTTGTTGAACACCGACGGAATAGAACACATAAACGGCACCGCCCGACGAAGTGCCGTCGGCGTCCAAATGAAACTCAAAAGGGGCACCGACGAGCAGGTCGTCGAAGCCGTCCCCGTCCAAGTCGAGCACTTCCAACGTGGAGCCAAAGCCGGAGCCAAGCTGACGTCCGGCCAACAGAAACATGTCATCCGACAGGCCCAACTGACGCTGACTTTCCGCCTGTACGTGTCGCCAAAAGGGCAAAAAGAGGACAGCGCCTGCGGGGGGCAGCAATTCATTTAGTGACAATTGGTCATCGGCTGTCCGTGATTTGAGTGACAAATGATCGCTTGGGACGGGAGGCAGGGATAATAGTGACAAATGACCAATGATCTACGCTTGGGGCAGAACAAATGATCATCGCTGTGACTAATGACCATAGATCGCTTGGGGCAGAAGGCAGTGACAAATGGTCATAGTTCTGACAAAAATGACCATAGGTCGCTTGAAGCGGGAGGCAATGATAGTGACAAATGACCATTGATTTCGCTTGGGACAGGAGGCAATAGTGACAAATGGTCCTCGTTCTGACAAATGAACATAGATCGATTGGAGCAGAAAGCAATAGTGACAAATGATCACCGATCACTTGAGGAAGAAGACGAAACGCCAATTGACTGATTGATTTTGACTGACCAGTCTGATTGTGCCGAGTGGCGCCACTGACAACAGTGAAATTGGTTGTCACAGTGTCAGACTGTTCGTACCAAAAGCCGAAGCGACCGTAGCGGACGGAATAGCCCAAATAGTCGTGTGAGGTCAAAATGTTGATGACGCCCCGTTGCTCTTTGCTCACTTCCATTGTCCATCGGTCGACGGCGTCGGGAAAGCCGTCAGAATCAGTGAACTCGTAACGACCTGTTGAGGAGAAATTGGGAGGAAATTTTATATGAAATTATTAGCATGATAATTTGTCGGCCATCATTTATTACGAGGGTAAAGCCCCGAGGAGCCGATCCTCGGCATTTTTGTGCCCTCTGACTCCGCGATCCCCGGCATTTTTGTGCCCTCCTTTCCTGACCCGATTATGTATGACTCCGCGATCCCCGGCATTTTTGTGCCTTCACCTGACCCGATTATGTATGACTCCGCGATCCCCGGCATTTTTGTGCCCTCCTTTCCTGACCCGGTTAGGTATGACTCCGCGATCCCCGGCATTTTTGTGCCTTCACCTGACCCGATTATGTATGACTCCGCGATCCCCGGCATTTTTGTGCCCTCCTTTCCCGACCCGATCTATGGCCTTGCGATCCCCAGCATTTTTGAACTCCTTTTTAGGCATCCTTTCCCAACCCGTCCATGCCATCCACCGTTCTCCTGCGCTTTTGCCCCCGTAGGGTCAGAGGGCTTGACCCCTACACTTTGGACAAAAGGCAACAAAGTAAACCCACCAAAAACACCGCCAGTCCATTTCCGTGCTCCCGGTAGTCCAGTCAGAATGATGTGCTGTAAAAAGGTCACAGAAGATTGATGTCAAAATCAGCGAAATGGATTTGTGCTCACATTGTCGATGAAGCCGGAGAAGCCTTGCTCACAAGCACCGTAGTCATTGTGCTAAAAAGATGCCTTGGGATTGACTGACTGACAATTGACATCAATTCACTGACTGACTGACTTATCACTGATCAATCACTGACTGACTGACTTATCACTGATCAATCACTGACTGACTGATCAGTTTACTGACTGAACTGATAAATTGACTGACTGACTGATTAATTCACTGACTGACTGATCACTGATCAGTTCACTGACTGAAATGATATTGACTGACTGACTGATTAATTCATGACTGACTGATCAATTGACTGATTGATCACTGATCAGTTCACTGACTGAACTGATCAATTGACTGACTGACTGATTAATTCACTGACTGACTGATCCATTGACTGACAGATCACTGATCAATTGAGACTGACTGACTGATTAATTCACTGACTGACTGATCAATTGACTGACAAATCACTGATTGAACTGATCAATTAACTGACTGACTCTGTCTTTTTTCGGCAACCCGCTGCACGGACTGAGCACGCCGGTGTGGTTCAATGCCGAGTTGAGCAAATAGCAAACGCCTGCACAAATGGGAAAAATGATCAAAATTTGATTAATTCTTCGTTTCCATCGATTTGTGCTAAAACTCACCATCAGTGTAAGCATTTTGACTCCACCGTAGAAGCGGGGCACATGCCTTAATGCCAAAGGGGAGAAAAATGAACGCGTTAATTCGCGAATTGGCACTAAAGATCGGACAGGATTTTCACTGGCAAGATCCTGGTCTTTTTACGGGAAAAAATCCGGGTCACGGTCCTGGTCAATCCAGAATTCTAATCCTTGAAAAATCTTGATCCTGGTCCACTTTCGAAATCCTGATCCGGATTCCGCTTTTTTTCGAAATCCGATCCCTAATCACACGCATATTTTTGTTCCATTTTTCCAACCATCGCGCGACTTTCGCCATTCGCACGCCGTCCACTGCTTCGGACCACAAAGCCAAGCAGTTGATGGTTTTTGCCCTCGGGATGCAGCGTTTTGCTGTTAAGGCGTTCAGGTGGGCGACGGAAACTGTTCAAAAGGATTAAAAGACGCGCGACTTTGACGCTAAATGTGCCGTACTCACTCGTCCACCCCCGCGGGGTATTCAATTGACAACTGTTTGCACCGTTGTGGCACAGTCGCTGCTGTTTGGGCCACCAAAAAGTGGTTGTCCATGTCGCAAGCAAACACGGCACCCGCCCTGGAGGTGTTCGGTTGACCCGAATGGGCCCTTGGCGCGCCGACCAAAAGTCTGAATTATGCGGAAGCGGCTAATTTGAATGTGCCAAAAAATGTGTGCCAGCCGATTAAGCGGCGGACAGACAAACAAACATTGGATTGCCATTTTGGAAATGTTGCGCGATGGAAAAGCCGAACGAAGAGTTGGGAGGGCCGTGCCAAAAAAGGGGATGATCCACGTCGAGGTTAAATGCACTGATGACGGCAAGCAGTGCGGAACAGAGGAGGAGGAGGAGAGGCAGGAGGAGGGGGACAAAAGCGCCCGCGGGGGCAAAACGACGCAAAAAGTGAGTGGTTGAACAACAATGCATTGAGCGCAAAACAATTAGGGAGGCGAAACAGTGGTGGTGGTGGTGCTGCGACCACTTTTATTGTTATTATTATTATTAGCGCCAAAAAGTGGGCGATAAATTCGGAGAAAAATGATGGCAAATGGAGAGACAGCAGCGGCGGACGGCATGGATTGGGACGGAAACAGCTGCAAATCGAGGGGGAATGATCGATGATCAAAAACTGATCGAAGAATTTTTAAAAACAGTCACTCCAAGGCGCTGTAGGCCAAAATAAAATGTTTTGGGCCCGCTCAAACTTTTGCTAATCGGTTACAAAAAAAGGAAACTTTGTCCAGCGGCGGCGGTCCTTTGCGCTTTTGAGGCAAATATTATTAGAGGGACCGCGACCCGTTGGTGTTATTCCTACACGAGCTGCTGATTGGATAATTAGGAAGAGAATGAAAAGGTCGTCGTCGTCGTCGTTGACGATGGCGGCAAGCGAATATTCGCGGGGGGGGGGGTAATTTAAGGGGGGGGGGAGGGGGCTAAATGTGGACGACGATGAATGAAGGTGATCGATGGAAATGATGGGGGTGTGGGAGGCGGTAGGAAAATGATGTTTATCGAAGGATGATTGAAGGATGATGGAGGAGGAGGGGAAGGAGGAGGGGAAGGAGACGGATGGGTGGTCGGGGAGGGGAGAACGGCGGAGGGGTGAGTCAGTCATCATCAGAAACCTGCGGGCTGAATGCTGCCCAAGCAATGCCCCCCATTATTATGGCATGGCAAATGCATGCCTTTTTTTGCAAATGGGTCTCCATTTTTTTGAAAATCTCCAACAATGATGGCATTACGTACAAATAGCGTAGCACGGGGCTGGGATTAGTCCCGGTTCTTTTTACCATGGACTAGTCCCGGCTTTTCAACTCGGGACTCCAACGGGCCAGTCCAGGTTTTTGACTGGGACTAACGGGTTCCATCCCAGGTTTGGTGAAAATGCTGCCTCAGACAATTAAAAGACATACAAAATTTAAATGTTGGACAGTTTTGGGACAGACAGAAAGAAAGATGGAGGAAGAATAACAACAAAATGTAAAGTGGGAAGAACGGTCAAATGCGGTGGAGTGGAGGGCGCGGGGGCGGAGGGGAAGGAGACGAAACGGGGGGAGGGGGGAGGGGGTGGGGGGGGAGGGACAGCAGTAGGAGATGGAGTGGAGGGGAGAGGAGGGAGACGGGGAGGGGTGAAGAGGGGAGAGGAAGGAGACGAGGGGGGGAGGGGGGAGACGGGGAGGGGGGACATCAGTAGGAGAGGGGGCGGAGGGGAGAGGAGGGAGACGGGGGGGAAGGGTTTGGTTGGATGGGAAGAAAAAAGCCAGGCAGAGCAGCCAACTACTAGCCACACAACAACCACCAGCACTAACCATTCCTCCTATCCTATCCCATCCATTTCCTCCATTCCCCCTGCTGCAATCAATCCCCCGGAGGGTGGGAGGAGAGGAAAGGGAAGAAGAGATGGATGCTGCTGCTGCTGCTGAAGAGGAAGATGGGAAAATGTGACTGAGAGGGGGCATGGGGAAGGAGGGAGGGGAAGGACGACGGTCGCAATGTTTTCCCACCCCGCACAGTCGAAAGGCGACGGGGGGGGGACTGTACGGCTGAGAAGGGATGGAAGAGCACGGAGCACATTTTATCCCCCTCCCCAATCCCTTGCCCGCCCGTCAGTCTAAGGACGGGTGAGGGGCAAGGGTCGGCGGGGGATGGAGGGGGGAAGGGACGGACAACGACCGCCGACGAATGGACAGGATGGAAGAATGATGACGAGACGAAGCGAGCGGAAGGAAGATTGGGGGTGGGGGGGGAAGGGAGGGCAAAGGATGGAATGCAACAGCAAAAGACGAGGGAGGGAGGGGGGAAGGAATAATGAAAGTTGTGGACGGACGGACGGCGGCGGCAGGAAATGACTGACTGACCACCACACCGCAAACGGCAGCAGAACAATGGAGGAGGGCACAGTCGGTGGCCGCGGCGTCGCCGGAGGTGCCAAATTCTGCCGCTAAAAAATTTATTGACCGACACGAGGGCGGCAGCAGCAGCAGCAGATTTCCCTGGAGGGGACACACACACACACGGCGGGGGCATGAAGCAAAAGCGCATGGAAAATGCAGGACGGACACCGTGTTTAACAATCCTTTCATTTATGAAAAGCCGCCAAATATTTTATGCAACCAAAACGTTATAATAATGCCACGGGGGAAATTCCAGTGAATTTTCTAATGTGTGTGTTATTGAATGGGCCACGCGTGTTCGTCAATTGGCCCCATGGAAAAGCTAAACACACACACAACAGGCAGAGGAGGGACCAAAAACAATGCTCGACAAGGAAATGAACGCTTAAAGCCGAAAACAATCCATTTTATACCGATCAAATTCAATGTATTATTGCATTACAAATCAAATAATATGTGCCAATACCGGGCTCTGAAAGTTAGGATGAATAGGAGAGAGTGTGTGTCACGCGAGATCTTTAGTGAATTATGCGGAATGTTCTCATACACAAATACATATATGGCCACAAAAAAGCATTTCGATGGTCGTACGTACAAAAGAAAGAATAGAGAAAAAGCCGAAAATCACTCAAATGGGTGAAAAGGAGCGATCAGTCAAATGGACGAAAATTTGGCTGAGGGAAAGAAAATGCGAAAGTGCTGAAACAAAAAACATTGGAAAGATATATTATTATACAATATATTGAAATAGTGTAATATGTGAATTGAAGAATTTATGAGTCTGTATGTCCCTGTCCCCTTTATGCTTTTCCTCCTCCTCCTCCTGCCCCTTCCCGTCGTTCGCTTTGATCACTTTGGCAAGACATCGGAAAGATCAATCAGCGAAATGTCATCCGCCGCCATCGCAACATTCGTTCGTCCATTGCTGCTGATCGGCTGCTGCTCGTCACCGTCCTCATCCGAATCTATTATGAATAAAATGCCATTTCAAAATGTAAAATTGTTGTGAGAAACGGCACACAAAACCTTCGGCCACGTTCAAATTGAGTGCAGCCCATTCCACGGGCTCGTCGTCCTGTCGCCGAGTCTGAGCGGCAAATTCGGCACGGACAGTGCCCAAACTGCGTTCAAAATTGGCCACCAGCGAATCGGGCCAATGGCCGGCGAAGGCCAAAGTCACTTCCAACCGAAGGTCGTCGTCATTCGCCAACACGACACCGTCCATACTCAACGCCGTCAGCGCGTCCATGCCACTGCCCAACTGAACGTACAGAAAACGGCCTTCCAGTCTAAAATGGTGGGAAGGGAGGGAACCAAATTAATTTCAGACATAAAATCATACTTCATAATGTATTAATTTACGCACTTTGAGACCAAAATCGTAATGCCAAGCTCATATATTTTGGCAAAAATTATGTTGCAAAATTGCTGAGGAAAAGCATCAAAACGTTTGGACACTGAGCAAACAATAGTCGAGTCAGGAGGGCCCAGCGAACTGACAAAGTAACGAAAAAAAGGGTACAAATGTTGGACAATTGATTTTATATATTGCAAAATGAACTCACATAAGCGTGTCCTTCAACAATGGCTCGGCCTTTTGCAAGTCAAATTTGAGTGCATTCAATTGGAAAATCGCAAATACGGGTCGATGGTCGGACGTTTTCAGTTCGGAACGACCGTAACTTTTAAGAAATGGAGAAAGGGGATGAAGATTTTTAAATTATTTTATGGTAGTACTAAATGAGTTGCGCGAGGTTGTTCGAGTCCATCCAAAGGACGCGGTCAGTCCACGCCGGGGACCTGCAAAACATTTATTGCTCGTAAAATCCGACCTGAGACCTAAAAATAATCCCCCGACCACCTGCATTTGTCCGAAGTGTCGTAATCGTCACTGAATGTGTCGTACTTATACGTCGGCGCAAAGTGCAGAGGCCCTTCGCTGAAGTCGGCAAATATCTGAACAAAAAGTCAGATTGGATATGTGCTAATGGCGCGGCCTGTCAGACATTGCCCGCTTCCTTCTGTTGCGTCAGTTGGTCGTGCTCAGACAAACAGGCAAAATTGTTCGACAGAATCGCATTTTTGACCTCCTCGCCTCAAGGGGATAATAAAAGTTATTCAAAAACAACAATTAAATGAACAAAAAGATTATGTGAGGCCAAGAATGGACTATGACCCCCGGAAATCAGATAAATCCTTTCCCACGGATGTCCATTAGGCAAACATTTTTTTCACATTCTTTCTTATCATGGGAAAAGCCACTTATCGTTCTATCATAAAATATACCTGGAAGGGAAATCCGATAATTGAAATCGCCCATCCAAAGGACAACGTCATGACTCGAAATTGAACGTCCCTAACAAATGAGGAGAAAGTAAACATCATATGATGAAACCAGGAAAATATTTGAAATTGAATAACCATCGGAAATCGAATCTTTTTGAGTGTCGTTTGGAAGTCGGAGTTGCGCGCAACCACTTCATTTTGACCTGCAGCAAAATGCGAACAGACAAAGCAAACTGAAGTGCTGTTGAAACTGTAAAAGCCAAATCAAGTATATAAATAAGTGCAATTTATTTTAATTAAATTTCATCAAATATTAACATATATTTGAAACATTTCTTAAAATTCATAATGAATAAAAAAAAACACTGACGTCATACGAACAGCGACCGAGCCTTTGTTGCCCGTGGCACCGCCCATGCCAGTTTTGACGTCCCCAATCGCCAAGTCGCGGACGGAGCCGAGCAAAGACGCGCGAATGAACAGCACCAAACAGACGCCCACCAAAAAGCGAAGCATTGTTTAATTTAAGCCAACAATGTGCCCCATTTTAAAGGTACCAACTGTTCACAGGCCAATACAACGAATTTGCCATTATTGTCACCAGCGAAATGCGCACATTGGAAACGGTCGATGATTCTTTTGAGTCCGTCACGCCAAATGCGTTGGTTGGTCGTGCTGAAAAGAAAATGCCATCAAAAATATCGCCAAAAGAACTTAGCACGAATAAACTCGCCTGGCTTTCACCAAATTGCTGGCATTCAGGTCGACAATTTCCTCAAAGCCGACAGCAATCAGATCATAGTTAAGTGCGTCGGCATCGACTAATTTAAAATAATTTTTTGGAAATGGTTACGCAATCCGTCCATTTATTACATAATGTCAGAGGGTAAAGCCAAAGGTCCAACGAATGGTTCTCTTTGAACGCCACGTTGTAGATGTTCTTGCCCCCGTTAACGTTCCACGTGCCAACAAACACTCGCAACGATTTGCTCGTGCACATTTCCTTGTCGCGCTCAACAAAATGGTCAATGTTCGGACATTCTTAACAAAATTCGCATTTGGCGCGATAATAACAGAGTAAAAACAAGACAAAATAACTGACCGAAAAAATAGGATGAAGCTAAAGGGAAGGAATTGCATGTAGAAATGGAAACCAAACAATGATTGACGGAAAATGGATAATGATTTGGTACGTCTCGTACCGATGAAATTGAAAAGTAGCGACCTTTCAACAGGGAAGAGGGCAGCAAGTTTGACAGCTTGTCAAAGGTGGGGTCGCCGTACAGGTTGCCCAACAGCAATAGATCAATGGACTCCTGTTTGGAGGCGTCCATCAAATTGTTTTGGATGGTACGCACGAAGGAACGGCTGGCATCCTTCAGCTGTAGATTGATGGAAGGTAATATAATTATGCCATGGTATTTGATACTCAGATTATACCTTTGACTTGCCCTCCAATGCGCCTGTCCCCGCATAAATGACGCTGCAATTGTCACCATTTTTCTGCCACATTTCGCGGAGGACCTCCTCAAAACGGACGACAATATTCGCCTTCAATTGCTGAACACCGCCCAAAATGCCCATCTGAGCGATCAGTGCCCTCATCCCAATGAGCTGAAAAGGTTAGTTCTTTAAAATGCAAATTCTACAAATAAATTAATCGGACGGGGGTTTTTAATCCAGGAATTCCGATAATTTAGGGCTCTATTAATTTGTCACGACTAACCGTCTGAACGCTATTGGTTCGGTCGAGACAGTCCAAACAATTTGTCCGAATGACTCCCTTTTGAGGGGAAGGACAGCTAAAATGGATAAAGGAACATTTGTGCGGATTTATGAAAAATATGATTACCCGAAAGAACAAAAGCAATGGCAGTAGTCAATGAATGAGTCAATTTCGGCGATCAGTCGCTTCATGCTCTCTTTGGACTGTTTCACTTCCGCGTGGTAATCGAAAGAGACGAGTCGCACGTCCGAATGCAATTTGGACAGACTGAGGGCTGTCTGAACGAAAAAAAATCTTGAAAAATACGACCAACAATTTAAAAAAACACCTGAAAGGCGGCGGATAGACTCCGTTCACCTTTCTTCGAGCCGAGCAAATTCACGCTCAGCAAGTCGCCGTAAAATTGCTTTAAATACGAGTAATGCCTAAATCGTTGGGCTTTTTGTAGGTATTTTTTTAATA
This sequence comes from Heterodera carotae, assembly GCA_024500135.1. NCBI lineage: Eukaryota > Metazoa > Nematoda > Chromadorea > Rhabditida > Heteroderidae > Heterodera > Heterodera carotae. Next base: position 20,700 of record JAKKIK010000187.1, read on the forward strand.
AGAAATGCTCCACCTTTCCATGGCGAACATCGAAAATTCCAACGGTTTCAACTTTACGGTGTGCGTGCCGACATTGATGCCGGGCTGTTCCCAAAAGAGTGGCACTGAGCCGCGGACTTGCACAAATGAACAGTCATTTTCCTCGAAAGTCAGAAGCTTAAAATAAGGCAATTGACAATTTATGAATATTGTACAAATAATGCACCTGTTCAGTCTCAACAAAATTTGCCACATTTCCGTCATCCTGAAACTCGAAAAGATTATATTCAAAGTAAAATGGCCTGATCAAAAAAATTTTAAAGCCCGAGAAACCCAGTTTCCTGATCCAAAATAACATTGATATAACTCACATTTATGCCGCGAACATTGAAACGCGTGCCGACATAGTCGCAGCTGAGCCTCGAGATCAGCGCCACTTTGGCAGTCCGATGGCCCACATAAATGGTTCGAACAAGCACTGAGCCGCAAATGCACTTCACCAACCACTCGTCGACGGGCACTCCAAATCGTTCGAAGGGATAGGACAAAGTCCGATTCCGACAAAATTAAAATCCATTAGAGTAATCAATTAGTCATCAAAAGACCAACCAGTAAAAGCGAAAATCGGCGGACTGCTGGCCATACTCTGAATCTGTTCCGTCGTTTGGCTGTCGGCGTTGCAGTGAATGTGTCAGATCGTAGTCACTCCGTTTGTTGGAGCTGGCAAAGTAAAAAATGCCTGCCGAAAGGAATTTCTGCATCTGAAAGTGAGAAAAGATAGCGAAATTTCGGAGAAAAAAAATGTATTATTTCCCAACAGACTTCGGTAATTCGTGCATCAGCGGGCTGTTGTTGTGTGGGAGAGGACAAGGCATGCAACGGAACAAATTGTACATTGGTGATTTTGTGCTGTTGTTTAAACGGTCAAATTCATTTAAAAAACAATTAAATAATAATTTTTGGTTACCAAGTCACAATTGAAGAGCTGACCAACCGACAAAACCGACTTGACCAGAACCAAATACAGCTCATCTGTGAATGATTCAATTAAATAGGGCTAATTTATGGCAATACAAATCAATTAATACCGGCAGAAATTCTGTGAATGCCCAGCAGAGCGTATCCGTCCGATAGTTTGGTGTATTGCTGTTTAAGCAAGTTGCCCACATTCTTTTCCACTGTTAGCATGCCACCGCATTGTAACAGCAAAAAGTCGTCATTGATGGACGAGTCCACCAATATACTGGATGTGCCATTTCCAAGAAGTTTTCGATACACTCTAACATTGCGCAAAGACATTCTGTGGGCATAGAATGCCGAACAACGCTAAATAAAAACCTTTGAATTAAATAAGCGGATTAATCAACTTTCAAAAAAGTTATAAAATAAATTCAAGAAAAATCTGACTTTTTCATATTTGAAAAACTCTGGGACTCAACTGACCGAGTCCGCCTAAAACAGGTTGCCTGGCTGGTTGGTACTGATTTGCATCAAGAATTGTCCCATCCCGGACACTCAAATAAAAAAGGTTTATTTGGTATTTTAGAGAGTCAACCTCATCATATTAGCATGGAAGAAGACAACGCTGGTGACATCATAAAATGGCTTTTCAAAGAATCAACAAAATTGGATTGCAGCAGTGAACAAGTGAAAGTTACGGATGAGCAATTGCATTCAAAACTTTGGCAGGTGAATTTTGTACAACAATTTAAATGTAAATCAATTTAATTTTTGGCAAAATTGCGTGGAAATCTGCTTGGCTTCAAACCTTTGGACTTTGCATCTGAACCCTTTCTGATTATTTGCGAAAAAACAAGTGTACAGCGTTTGGGTCTGCCCAAAAACACCGCTTTAATCATCCGACAAAGCAACAAGGAATTGCAGTTGGATTTCCAGTCGGAGAAAGAATGCGACATTTGGGCGCTTAAGGTGTCCACTTCCTTTTTTTTTTGCCTTTTACAAGCGCCCATTTTCCCGTTCATTTACAGCTTATGACCTGCTCTCATCGCATTGTTCAAGCAGAATATGAGCAGGTGGATTAAATTTAAAAAACGGTTTAATAATTAAATTTCGACAAATCTGCATTTTTTTTTGATAGGTCCTTTACAATCGCTTCACACAGCCATTGGCCGCTTCTTCCGACAAAAGCCAGCAGACATTGAAGAACAATTTAGGCTACTTTCTCTCTGCTCCTTACAACCGTGAACAGTTGTTTTCACTGTCCCAGGTGACTGACTAACTCCTTTTTTGTAAATATTACTTATTCGCCTGACTTACCCCACTTGTTTCATATTTCCAGTCTCACAATTTTCCGTCTCGACAAATCAAATGCCAAGAGGTCATGTACGAGTGCAAATTGTCGCTGTTAATGCCACAAGAAATGTTGCGACTGTCGCTGAAATGGGCAATGGAATTGCGGGACGAATTGTTGGACAAACTTTGGGGTGTGAAAAATGCTGCGATTGTGGAGACTTTGCACAACGCAATTCGCCACCTAAACTCAAACATTGAGGTCAATGAGACCAAGTCCGTAATTAGGGTTGGTTTCGGGGGGGGGGGGGGGGGGGGGGGGAATTGGGGAAATTTTTCTTCCTTTTGCTGGGGAAAAAGTAAATTTTGCTGGTACTGAAACCAACCCGAAGGCTATTTGTGTGCAAATCGTTGTCATCCACCGTCACCGCTTGCTGCGTTTGCTCGCACAGTGCGCGCATTTCGTCGCTCACAAAGTTGAACAGAAGGGCGTCCTTTTCGTTACTGAACCAACCAATCAAAAAAAAATTTTTTTTTTAGGTCGGAGAAACAAAAATTTTGGCTGCATAATGAAAATGATGCCCTTGGAATGCCAATTTTTGAGTGCTTATTTTCTTGTTAAACAAATAATACAACAAACACACCTCGTCAAAGCCAGTTGTGCCGATGCCGCGTTGAATGCAGCCACAAATTGGCACAATTGGCGTAGACATTGCACACGTTGTGCCCGAAACGGAAGATGAGATGATGACGATGACGAAGATGAGGCATCGGCAGTCGACATGACATGCCGAAGGCTGAAAGGGATCTGAAATAAATGTGTCATCGTCAGACATGGAGTCAGGTTCTCCGGATGTCGGATTATCAGGGCCAGGCCCGTATCAAGGGTGAAAATCCACCCGCCGCCCACTTCTTTTTGTTTGCCCAAAAAAATGAGGATTTGGTATCCTAATATGGTCCCCGAAACCAATCCTCCCCCACGAAAATTTTTTCTGGACAAGGGCTTGATCAGGGCTATTATGGTTGTCCCGCTTGTTTCAAGCCATTTTAGCGACAACTGCGAACAACCCGAACAGTGCGAGTTCGCGTTGTCGCATAGCGAGCACAAAGCGACGAAAGCGGTCGTCCACGCAATGAGCCCAAAGCCAAAATGTGAGCCGGGGAAGGCAAATGACAACGACGAGTACAGAAATGGCAACAGCGGCAGAAGATAAAATGAAGAATGCGGAGGCCAACACTGATGAATGGGGTAATAAGGGGGAGAGATTGATTCGTAAAATCGACGAATAGTTTCGGGTAGGCACAAAAATTGTCTGACATGTTAAACTAAACACAGAAATTTATTCGTCCGACACGGTGAGCGAGTTCAGTAATCAGGCCCACGAAATTGAGAAAAATTCGCTTCAAGGAAAAAAAATTTGCCGATTACCTCCACCCAACCGAATACCCTACCAAGCAAAAACCAATTAAATCACGGGATCCGAGACTGATCATGAAATAATGATACTGATAAATGTCGTTGAACAACTGAATCTTGCCCAGCCTCCTCCGACGATGACAGAAGCGACACACGGAACGATAACAAAAATAGGGAGCATAAGGCTTCGCCGAACTGCTCCATGTTGACGACGCTGATCAAGCGCCACATCGTTCGACCGCTCACCATCGTTGTCGTCATGCTGCTCGAGCAGTTCAATGTCCTGTTCGTCCAACAGAGCGCGCTCCGCGGCACAATGCCAACATTGACGTAACATTTTTCGGAAAGCCAAGTAAGTTAACTTCATGATTCACTTTATTCATGTAAAAATCTGCATTTTAACAGCAAAAAAAAGAACAGAAAGTACAAGCACATTTAAATTGCATCTAAAATTATATGCGGCTTTTATTTTTTGTCAATTGTCATTTTAAAGGGAAAAAATGTTTGTGAGTGCTCAGAGTTATCTCGGAGTCGGGCAGACAGTTGAACAACACGATGAACCTATTCTTGATTACGACGACGGTATACCCTGAAAATGATAAGACATACAATGGATGTGTGGGTAAAAGTTGTGGGCAGGGTTGCACCAGGGGTAAAATTTCGAGTATGGCCGGGTTTCAGGTCTGCAAAATACAACCCTGCCAGGCATGGAAGGATGCGAGTGAATGTGTAAAGAAATACGTACAGCATGTATGCCTCACGTGACGCCACCATGTCCAGCGGCTGACGGTGGTTCAACCGGTGGGCGGACGAGTCATTGAATTCGCACCATTCCGTCCCATTCAGCAGCGCATAGGCGGTGTAGTGGCCGGAGCCAAGGCCTACATAAAATGGGCGATAAAACCACTGCGTACATGCTATTACACATGAGATAGACAAGGGGATGAAGCATGAAATAAGGAGGGCATTTTTTCTGGCTTTATAAAGATGTAAAAAACACGCACCGCCCGAGTGGTTGGAGATGCCGATCAGATCATATTTCTCCTGACTGTGCACCGGATTCAACACTTTGTCGCCAAGGTCCAGGCCGCGCACCGGAATTTCCAGCTCAGTCTCAATTTTGTCACGGGTGTAGCGCGAGTAGATGAACCGCTTCAGATGGATGACCAGAATTTGTGGCAGCTTCCACAAGTCCAACTTTTTGAAGGCACGTCGATGGTCTTTGCAACGAGGACAATACCTGTTGTGTCACAAACATTGATTTTTGTGTGTGTAAAATGTCTTATGCGCAAGAACAATAATTTTAAATGTTATTGTGGGACCAGGAGTGTATAGCCAACTTAATGACAGTCCAATAACTTTTTGACTGATAACCCCAAATAAACCCAGTTCTACCAATTGTATTCCAACCCTTAAAATAGAGGAGCCAGCTAGCCCCTCCAGACCCAAAATACCCCGTCCTGAACCAATCCAGGATATGTCCTCTGCCTCCAGACCCAAAATACCCCGTCCTGAACCCAAATCCTGGATAGGTCTCTGCATCTGACACCGATGGAACGACTTCTCGTGACTTTGCCTCAACGGCTTCTCGTAGCTTTGCCCCACTCACCATGAATCTTCTTGGTTCAGCTGCTCCTGTTGCGTGTACAGCTCAATGCACTCCTTCAGTGAATAGCACTTCTTCAGAGACGATGGCGCCTGGGTCATGTTCACTTCGCGGTCCACCAGTTCCCAGATGACCTAAAATAAAAAAATTTTCATTTTTCAATTAAAAATCGAAGTTTTTTGTTTAGTGAAAATATTACTAAATAAAAGTGAAATTTTTTCTGGGTACGAGCTTGTGTTCGATATTACGTTGATATCCACTTTGGTGAAGGAATCTTTCAACGCTTCGCTCCAAACGAGTTGCACAACGGGCGGTTGTTCAGCATCAGCGTGTTGCAGAGGAATCTCCTGAATGGTGGGCCCAAAATTTGACAAAATTGACGGAACGTCATTTCATTATATTGTGGTATGGCGGTGATGTCACCCTGCCCAAAACGCGCAACGAAAGAGCGGGAGGCTATAACCCCCACCGAAATGAAAAATTGTGTCTATATTTGTTTAACAATTTCTTATACAAATTCTGTTAAAATTGCTAAAATATTTCCCGGCTATGCCTATATTTAATGCTTGTGATCATTTTATATTTTTCACCGCAGCTACCTCATCCTCATCTTTGGGGAACGGTGCCGTTGAACGCGTTTCGGCGTTGACCAGTCCAATGTCGACCGGCGTGGGCGGCACCAAAGCGGCAGGACACAGCGGCAGCGATGGTGCCACAATATCCTCCGCTGATGCCGTGGTGTCCTCCCCGGTGTCCATCATGATCGTCTCCTGCTGCTGTGGGTCATCAACAACAATATTGTCATCCTGTATCAAGATAAAAGATTTTTTCGTATTTTCGTGTTACTCCTCATCCCTACATCCTACAACATGCGATCACTAACCACATTTGTCTCATTGGTGATGGACAACGGAGTGCGTGGCGACGCGGCGGCGCCGATGGTAATGTCCTCCGGGCTACTAGTACTACCATCGCCCTCAGCGATGACGGGAGTGATGAGGCCAGTTGCCGTAGGCGTCCGCAACAATAATTCAGCAGCACTTGGTGTGCCGCTGCCGTCGTCGGAGGCGACTGCTGCAGGACTTTGTGGGGCGACGGCCCGTCCACCAGCGACACCGGTGGCGCCACTTCGTCCGGCGGCAGCTGCTGGCGGAGGCGGCAGCGCTATTGGCCCCAGTGATGATGATGAAGACTCATCATCAGCATTTGGCGTCGGCGTTGTCATTGAGGAGGAGGACAATGATGAAGCGGAAGAGCCGGCAATCGCTGCAGTTGAGGAGAAAGAGCAGGAAGATACTGTTGCAGCGTCCTCACCGACGCGCAGGTACAGCTCGCGCACACGTGGCACCACCTCGTCAAGCACCGCGCGACGCGTCAATTTGGCAGGCAACGGCACTGGCAGTTTGGCAAACGGTGCGTCGGAACAGCCAAAAAAGTTTTCCACCTTAAGACAGACTACAGTGTTTAATGTCATTAATGTTTTTATTCTGGTAGTGCACATTCAGTTAAATGTTTTTCAATCTGAATGTTCAGCCGGGCCAATCAATCAATCAATACCCAACTATAAATGCACTGACCAACATGACGGGGCCAGTCTCAACCGCAAACGCAATGAACATGGCTCCACTGTTCGCGTACGAGGTCGCCATTGCGCTGTCATTTCTCACCAGGTCGCCGTTGGTGTACGACAACATGACCACCTGCAACACAACAACGTAAAACCAAGATCAATGTTTTTTTTAACTAACCTGCATGTTGGAGGGCAATTTAAGCTCTTCATGCAGCACCTGTTTCACTTGACCCGCTGTTGTCTTTGTGGTATGAGCAATGGCGAACTGGAGAGACAACAAGAAAATAATTTAACCAAAAACAGACGGAAAAGAGAGAGAGAGAGAGAGAGAAAAAAAGAAAGAGAGTAAAGGAAAGAGAGAACCATCCGCTTAACCTTTGCCCACTTCTCAGCCCGCACAAAAATGACCGACGACTTCACGCGTTGCTCACGGGCCGGAATTGGGACAGACAGAAAGCAGAACGGCTCAAACTTGATGCTGATTTTGTGGCACACTGACGGAAAGATAGCGACATTATACAATAATTCATTAAAAAGGGAGATAACAATGTTTAAAACATTAAAAAAACCCAAAATTGTTGTAAAAACCCAAAATTGTCATTACCATTGCATGTGAGAGTCGATTTGTGCTAAAAGAGCAAATTACAATGAATATTGTGCTTCAAATGTATAAATGAAACTAACAAAAGCAACAACACACCTGCCCATGGAGCGTGTCAACAATGATGCTGTCGTTGCGCTTTCGGTAGTCTTGCCAAGCCTGATCGGCCGCCTAAATACCAAAAAAAAGGGAGCAATTAACAAATCATCATTTGGAAGCAAGTGGGAGAAAGAGAGGGAGACATAATAAAGTATATAAAATGCGGGAGAGAAAGGATGAGAGAAATAAGGGAGGAACAAAGAATGGGATCGGGATAGTGAGGGAGAAAATGGAAAGAAAGAGTGAGAGAGCGGGAGGGAAAAATGGGTGGGACGGGGGCGTGAATTTAGCGAGATTCAGCGATAAAGCATCGTTTGTCCTATTTGTCAGTTTTTTTTATAACCTGTGCTTCGTCCTTGCCCGCCTCCACCTCCTTGTCCTCCACGTACGGCTTCTGCTTGATCCGGTTCAGGTCTTCGTGCAGTCCATCCAACAGAAAGGCGGTCAACTCCTGCGAGTCGTGCTGCGCATGGCCGGTGAATCGAGGCGCAAATTGGCTGATGACACACTGAAAGAACGGATTTGTATGTGTTATATTTTGGTGAGGGCAACATCACCGGTTTATCATTATCAGAACCGAACACTTTATATCATCCAAATAGAATACCGCATTTGCCGAACATTAGTTAATAGTGTAGGATACGGCTAGGTTTTAAAAGGGGCGTCCGGATTTCGCTTAGACCGGTTTTCCGACCCCCGACATCACTAATGCCACATAATGTCCAATTTATTGTTAACCCCCCTCAGCACCTTCAGTCTATACGGTCGAACGGACGAGTGCTCGCCAGACCACATGTCCTTGAGCAAATCCGCGTACTCCTTGACCAGCTGACCGCCGGTGCCCAACGGGTTCTCCTGGTTGATTTCGTGTGTATGGGCGCCTTTCAAAAAGTAGTCCGTCAACTCGGGCACATTGCTAAGACATTGGAGGGCACTGAAAAAAATAGATAAAATTTGTACCCTTTGGCGCTTCAAAAATAATTTTGTTTTAATGTGTAAATAATGCTTATTTACGAGTTCATAAAGCATGTGTTGCCTAAATTTTGTAGACCGCACAGGCCACGCATGAAACCGCCGGGTGAATTGCTGTAAAAAAAATTTAATAGCTATGGATGAGAAAAGTAACACCAAACAAATATGTACATCAACTAATTATACGCTTAAAAAATGATGATAAAAAATATTGTACCATGGATGTATGAAATCCAAAAATAATTTAAAATAAAATATTGGCAAACAAAAACGCAAAAATTGTGCCAACGAGGTGACCCCAATTTTGGATTATATTGTCCATATTAGGACTAAGCCTCGGTGTATGTCTGTCTCACGTGGCATTGCGCGTAGTGTACGCGCGTGTGATCATCCAATCGTTGTGTCGCGCTGTTGTTGGTACTAACGGTGCCGTTTTCGACTTGAGGGACCCGCCACCACCCTGGCTCGACGACCCGCCGTCGTTGTCCGTTTTCAACCCGTCGACTAACCCGTCGACTGCTGGCTCCTCCCCGTTGTCGCCCTCGTCATCAGCAATTGCAGATGCTGCTGCTGTTGCACCATCACCCTCCGCCTGCTGCCGTCGAATGTTACCACCGCTGGAGGACGACGACGCAGTGTTGAAGCTGTTCTCTTTGTCCTGCAAAAATTAAAATACTTTTCTGTTGTTGCCCCCCCCCCCTTTCTTTCCTTTCCACTTTCGTCAATTATGTGGAATTTTAGCTTACAAATTAACATATAGTAGTTGGAACGGACTCTAGTGCACTTTATGAGTCCAATCATTTTTTTATAATCTTGATTAGACTCATAAAGTGATGCATTTGAATTGTTGGAACCAAATTCATTTTAATTTTACCCAATAGATTAATTAATGACGGAGATTATTGTAAATAGCCCATAAAATTCACACCCCAAAATTTAAGGAATACTTTTTACCTCCTTTAATACCAGTGAAGATGACGGTGTACTGCCGCTAGCGGACATGAATGGGCTGCTGTCAGACTCAGTCATTGACTCTTCTTTTTCGTCGCCATACGACCCACACGACCACAAACGCTCCAACAATTTGAATACCTGCAAATTATGATTTGCCCTCAAAATAATTATCATCCAAAGCATTTGCAATCTTTCGAAATGACGGAATTATCCACAAAAATACCCATAATCGGGACTTTTGGTCATATCAAACTTGTCACAAAAAAAATCTTTGAATTTACTCGTTCGTGTTAATGGGTCAAAGTTTTAGGATCACAAAGCCGAAAGTGTCAATTGAAAGCCTCCCTCACTATTGAATGAAAGCCCTGGCATTTGAAAGGCTCATCCCCCGCTAGAGAAGAATGACCCTGCGGAAGGCCTGTGTATGTCAAGCACAGGCCCCAAGCCCTAACAAGAAAAAAATTTTTGGGGGGGGTCGGATTTTTTTTCAAGTTTTGCGTTTCGGGGGGGGGGGGGGGGGAATTGACGACACCCATCCCATTAACGCACCCGATCGCGGTCCTCTTCATTGGGCACGATAATTCCATGCATAGGACCTGAAATGTTTCGAACAATAAAACCAGTGACTGGGAAATTCTCTGATTCCTTGACCAAAGCTGCACTTTTAAATTCCCCCCCTGCAAAATTTGTCACCCCTTCCTAAAAAGAACTAACCGTCTTTGTGTCGGGTGGTTATGTACGGGAGCACATAACGTAAATTCTGTAGCTCATCAATGAGGGCCTCGAAATGTTTTGTCGGCGTCTTTTCGCAGATAATTAGGAGCACATTGTGCGGCTGGCCTTTAACAATTCGTTCGTAGATGAACAACGGTCCAATGATTTCCGTCTCGACCATTACGTTTTTTTCCGTACTAAAAAATAAGATACTTTACTTTCAGTGCCCAAGACCAGAAAGTCGATTGTACACCTTAGATTTTTTCAAATATGAAATCATTTTCGATGATGGAATTTGCACCGTTTATCCCAAGTCAACGGGGACGGGATTTCTCCTTGAACCGGGGCCGGGGGAGTAACGGGGCTAAAAACCCCGTTACCGGGACTCCCGGTCGCGGTCGCATCCCAAAAAAAAAAGACCCGGGACCGGGACTCCCGATAAAACCCCGCCGGAGCCACGGTCCCGTCCGGTCTCTAATAAATATGGTTGCTTGGTTTCGGCATAATATTGATTCGAATTTGGTAATAGAAATCATTATTTAATCTTAGCTCTGAATACGGATAAGAAATCCAATTAGTAGTTCTAAACTAGGAACTCTCAAGAAAAGGTACGGCTAAGAAAATACTGATGAAAAAAAAATTTTTGTTTGTCGCGTCCAAACTATGTAAGTACCAGCAAATCTAATGCCAGAAAAGTACAAAACAAAAACCTATAATTGTAGAGCGATGCTTGAGCGCAATGTTCGAACACTCTCTCAGCGCAATCGTCAATATTAGTAACGGTCTCGAGGTTTTTGTCGAAATCATATGCTATTTTATCATATGACGACATTTTAATGATTATTTGGAGAAATATGCTGTAAAAGAATGAAAACGATTAATGTCGGTGAAAAGTTATTGTCACAAGCAAATAAATAAAAGCAAAGTTACAACTTTGAGAGAACGAAAATCCACATAGACTTTACTCACTATCAAATCTCTTCAAATTAATTTTAGAATGAAAATGGATGAAAGACCACTCATTTGCACTAGCTAAAAAACGCAAAGTCTATCTTATCATGGCGAAATTTGTTGTAGAACTAACCAGGCTTGTCCAAAGGGTAAATACTCGAATCGTTTTGAGCCAATTCGCTTTTGGCTCGATTCGTTTTTCACATGTTACATGTGTTCTGTCAAACCTTTAAACTGTATTTTCTCCCGTGAATTCTCGTGTAAAGCGAAGTTACAAAAACGGATTGTCCCAAAAAGACTCGTCCTGACCAAAGGACATAAAAAAAATCCAACAGAGCCATGGTTAATATTTGTTTCAACAACCCCCATGTTACACTCGCTTTTTTACTTCCATTACGTACATAATGCGGTGTTGCATTAAACAAGATCAATGAATTTTTTGTCAAAAGCAAAAAAATTTTTGATGAAATAAATTAAATAATAAAACATTATGCCATATCTAAAGTTGCGCCAAAATGCGTAAACTTAAATATAATTCAAAGGTTTCGCCGTCTTTTATTGGTGCCAACTAAATCTCAAAAATTTAAAGTTATCTGAAGCTCGTCATCTGTTAAGAGCTGTTTTATAACTTTAATCTTGTTTTTCATGAAATGAAAAACAGCTAAAAGACACGGAAAATTTTTTTTTGGCAGTAGGAACAATCATTATAATGCGTTGCCGTACATAATAATAAAGCAAAAAACGAAAAAATAATGCGGTAAAGTGATGTTATCAAGAAATAAATGCCTTTTACTGGGATTACCTATTTGGGTATACAAAAAAAAAATGTTTACTCAATGATAGGAGTTCGCGATTAAACAATCAAAAATGAAAGTTCTGTGTGATGAGAGAGAGAGAGAGAGTTAAAGGTTTTTGCTGGCATTTTTATATGTACAAATGGAGATTTGAACCTAGCACAAAAACAAAGGCAAAATGTATTATCATCGCGCGCAGGCCACACTTATTTTTTAAACGCATTTTCTGCTGTCTTCTGTTGTAGTTGTTGATCACCACCACTTCCAACAGCTGTGCTTAACTTCCCGATCAGATCATCGATGACATTGTTCTGCTGATTGATGCGCTGTTGCTTCAGTTGCAGATCATTTGTCGTCGTCACTTTGGGTTGAGCTTAAAAGTTTATGGGGTCCAATGAGTTTGGGTGTTTGTTTTGCGCAATTTGTACCAGGCGTGGTCACGGATTCAAATTTGTAAAACTTTGGTCCGATATAGTCGTAGAGTTCATGTGATCTGTTTGTATTCGTACGGACAAAAAATTCGCTGCCATGGGTATAACCTTATTTGTGAGGGTCTATGTCCGTCCGGTTTCTCAAAAAATCGTTATCAGTATCCGGACAACCCGCGGTTGTCCGTATCCGTGACCATGCCTGATTGGTAAATTATTCCCAGGATACCGGCTGGTGCGACTTTTGTAGACGGAAAATGATGGTCCAGTGCCAAAGATTGTGGCGCCCGACGAGGAGACTGCTGCTGCTGTAACACACTGACACTGGTGGCGGCAATTGCGGTCGACACATTGTTGAAGTTGTCGTGGAAGGAATTCCTTCGACGTGTCGGTGAGAGACCCGCTGATGGAGGAAAAAACAATTATTACAAATTATATAAAGACCGGACAAGAGGGTCGGTTTCGGTTAAAAACTGAAAAACCAAATTTTTCGGTCAAAAATCTGAAAAAACCGAATTTTCAAAAATTTGAAAAAACCGACCGGTCCGATCTCTAATTTATTTACAAAAAATTTTGTAACATTATTCAAATTTAAAATACACGCACGCTGAAATCTTACAAATGGCTGCTGCTGTTGTCCGCGGACTGACCACTGGTGGCGATCGTCCCGCCGCCAACATTCTGGTGCCATAGAGCGCGTTGTATGGCGGTGGACTGGCGATGCTCGCCTGTTGTTGTTCCTGGTTTTGTTGTTGTTGCATGTGGTGGTGAGCAGCCTGCTGAACATGATGATGATAACCACCAACGCCTGCTCCCCCGCCAGGGAATGTCCGGGCAGCAACAGTAGCAGCAGCATTATCAAACCGAACAACTATTGGTGGCGATTTGTGCAACCGTTGCTGCTGAACAGCTCTGCCTATCGCATTAAATTGTTGTTGTTGTTGTGCCTGCTGAACTTGTTGTGCCGTTGTTCCAGCTCCTGATGGTGGCAATTTGTTGCTAGTGCCCGCGGCGGCGGTGACTGTTGACTGCGTTGTTGCTGGCATTTGTCCAAGTTGTCGATGCGTCTGATGAGGAGGATGGTGGCTGTTTCCCCTGGTAAAAAATATACATTTTCTGTTTACTGTCCCTGGTAAGAAATTATACTAATCCCCTAACAAATCATTGATCAATGGTACCAACTTGTGAATCGATGCATACAAATCCGACACATTTTCCAATGCACTTGTATCAACAACAGCAGAAGCTGTGTTTCCGCCTCCACCAGCACATACCCGTTGTCGGACAATTTGTTGTTGTTGCAGCAGCACCGGTCGGGGACTGTTTGCTAAAAAAGAAAATCACCGATTTTCGTCTCTTTTTTCTTGAAACGGGTAATTAGAACAAGGCTTAAAATACAACCGACCACCTCGTCAATAGCTATTGTACTATGCACCCAGGGATGTAGCAAATCGTAATGCCATTTTGCCTATTTATCCACAATCGCGCATGCCTTGTCCGTCTCGCAATATCCCTAAAAGTTGCCCCAACCTGTTGTTGTCCCGTTTGTTACAGCCGCATCAGCGGCAATGCCACTTTCCGATGAAGAATAGCAACAGTAATTGTTGTTGTTGGTGGCATTATTTTTGCTGGCCGAGGTTGTGTCGTTTGCTGGCACAAATTTACGTTGCTGCTGCTGCTGCTGGTAATGGACGGCGACGGTGGCATCTGCCGTCGCTGAACTGCTTGCCCCGCCGCTGCACACCGACCAGTCCATCATCAGCGGCGAAAGTGATGACGCTGCCACAGTATTGGCGGCGTTTGCAGCAACATTTTCCGTCAGTCCAGCGTCACCACCAGCAGCCCCATTGTTGTAGTGGTGGTTGGCCAGGAACGGAAGCCGCTGCGGTTGGTGGTGGCCATGCTGCTGTTGTGGTGACGATGCTGACGAGGAGGGTGACCGTTGTTGTTGAAGTTGGGCATGGAAACGATGGAATTGGGGCGAAGGCGGTGGAAATGGCAAATCCGCACTGCTCAGCCGCTTGTGCTGCTGCTGCACTTGCTGGTGATGTGAAGAGGGCGGCCAATTGCTGAACATTTTGTTAAAAATAGTTGGAAATGAAAGAGAAATTTTGTCAAATTAAACATCCCCCAAATCATTTTAATCTTTTAATGGTGAATTTTAAAAAGGTGCCAAAAAGTGGTTCATCTACGCACTCCAATGTTGGTGCGGTGGCAGCCGCATTGGACACTTCATCGTCAACAAACAACTCCAAGTCAGCGCTGATGTCGCCCGCCGGTGTGCCGTCACCGCCATCCGTTGACTCCACCGCTGCGTACTTTTCATACCGGGGACCGGGCACACGAGCGGTGAAAATGGCATCCGAATGCACAATCAAATTCTTGACCACTTCATTGACCGAATTTTGATAATGGACCTGACAAAAGGTGAATCAAAAAATCAGTCGACTGAAAATCAGGGGACAAAAAATTTGCCTAACCAAAAACCAGGGGACCGCAGACTTAAACCAAAATTTTGCCAAAGCAAAATCCCACAAAAAACGTGGTGTGACAATGTTAAACCTGATCTTTGCCCTCCGGGATCGGCAACAATGTAGGGCCAAAACAGATGGCCAAATTGTACGGGTCCATCATGTTCTCGTCACTCAGCTCACTGAGATGGTTGAGGAAGGCGAACAGGTAACGCAGAAGCAAATATGTTGCACGTGGCAATTTGTGCAGCAATGGACAGATCTTGGAAACAACGATAAAGTTAAGAGAGGTGGAACACTAAAATGATGTCAATGTTAATCTGAATAAATTGAAATTGACCCCGTGGAAATATGCTTTCTGAGTTCGACTCTTGGTAAGTAATTGAAACCGTGCCAGCAAGTGTCCACGACTTTGAATCCTGGTGGGTAGTTCAAGAACCAGGGTAGGTCCGAAATTTCGAATAAATCCCGGGCCAATATTGAATTTTAATAGAATCCCTTAAAATATGGAATTATTTTCGGCATCAAGTTCCATCCCTGTTTCCTGGTACATTGTTCAAACCAGTGTCAAAGAAACGTTCGTTGCCATAAAGTAAAACACGCCTTCATCACCTTATTGATGAAGTCGACGGTTGACGAACACTTAGCACAGTCCGTGAGCAAGTCGAACAGATAGAAGGGGAACAACGGCTCGCGCAACTCGCGCAGGTACAGCTTCATGACGCCCGCGATTGAATTGGCATCGTTGGCGTCCCGCACGTCGCGCAGTGGATCTTCGCCTGCGGGGAGGTGGATACAAAAAAACTTTTGCTCAATCAAGAAAAAAAGTGCCATTTTTTATTACCAGACTCAAATGCTTCGCGCATATGGTTGATCTCCAGCTGAGAGCCGCTGATGCGAAAAATGCCCTGGTGATGCAGTGCGTACTGTGACCTATATGCAAATATTGTACATAGAGGGTGGAAGTCAGACTATATTTCATGTTTGAAAAAAATGTGCAAAAAATTAATTGATTAAAAAAACGCACAGAATTCGTATACAGCTGACCACAACCAATGGGATGGGTTCGCCGGTTAATTCTGTTAAAACAAACAAAAAAAAAATTTGAATCATCATTCCTCCATTTTTTTTTGAATGACGCCACCTACCAGTGTACTCTTCCAAACCGCCGCCAAACAGTCTGGGACGTCGCCACAACATTGCATTGGCAGCAGCGGTGGCATTGCCTCCACCATTTCCACCGGTTGCAGCCGCACTCGGGGGCGGATAGACAAGTTCTGTAGAGGCCTGAAAGGCAAGAGCAGACAATATATTTTATAATAAAATATGAAATAAATATTTTTTTTTTGTCGGTCCACCTGTGAACCGATGCGTTTCTTGCGATTTCGCTGAGCCCATTCCAATGAGTCGGAGCGCTCGGACAGTTCCATGTGATCAGCCTTTTGAATGGTGATGGATGATGATGCCACACTGGTTGGACCGGCGCCATTATTCTTGGACATTTCTGGAGAAAAAAAAATTTTTCCAAAAAAAAAAAGTATAAAAAAGCACCTGAAAATTGGCCCGTCGCCGATGAAATTGATGTGCCACCGACGGTAAGACGTGATGGCGATTGTTGTTGCTGCGGTTGGTACTGATCCTCATCCGACGACGGCGGCAACAGTGGTGCCGAACCCAGCGCGTTGCCAATTCCGTCCGCGCGGGCCTCCAGACGCATAATCAAATTGGCGGTGTAAAGGTAGTAGGAGAAGGTCTGTAAAGGGAACAGAATTCGTCGTATAAAATGGTGTGCAACGAGGAAATTTTTCCAAACCCAAAAATGTGCCCTGAGGTGTTTTCTCGGATTTTTTCCAAGAAAAAAGTCCTCCCCTAGCCCGCTTTTCAATTTGACCTGCATGTACGCATCGTAGGCCTTTGTCAGCTCTGTCTCAGTGCTGGTTTCGCACTGCTGGCGTCGGTCGTCGTCTGCGGTCGCGGCAATGCCAAACTCGGACACGCGCACAACTGTGCATGCGCTCAACAAATCTGGGGGGGGGGGCACCACATAATTAAACAAGCGAATAAGAAATTTAAAAAAAAATTATATTTGCGGGACATTGGAGAAAATTTGGGGTAGTGTCTGTCGGACACTGATTTGACAAAAAAAAATTGGCTCGCAAAATGTGGTTAATTGCAATCCTTCCTATTCCATCGTCGGATACCTCGGATCTGCCGCTCGGCCACCTCCATGCTCTGCCAACTCATCTCCGACTCGGCCTTCAGCGTGCCAAGCCGTTTGCGGATTTGGTGGTGCCGTTGGCGAAACTCCTCCGCTAGCGAACCCTCGGCCACCGAAATTTGACCCACGTGTTCCGCCTCATCGCATCTGTCGATAATAAAAATGTTAAGATACAAAAAATCTTTATAAAAAAATTTTGGTTCAAAAAATTTGCAACAAAATTTTTTTTTTCACTTGAAATCGAAACGCTTCGGCAACATAAATGCCTGATGGTTGCTCTCGAAGAAGCGCTGTTTGTCCGCCGCAGACTGCAACGACTCCTTGAAACTGCCCATATTTGCAAGGGCTAAAAATAAGGGAAATTTTGAAGCCATGCTGAAGGCGCTGACACACCGATTACGCCTCAATGTCCCACCACCGTTGGATCAATCGTCCCATCCCGACTGGCGATACCGGCCCGAATACGGGCGCCAGAATGGTCCGAATGTCGAATAAAACACCAAATACTAAGGAATCGTATGTCAAAAATGGCCTTTCTTTATATATCTCGACCAATTGCGACAAATTTTGAAGGAATGGGAAAAATATTCTCTTACCCCAAAAGGAAGGAAAATTTGGAGAAATTTGCCCAATCCCACCCCCCCCGAAACGAGAAAAATTTGCTTTTTAAACCATTCTCCCATCAAGTCCAAAATTTTTTTTTGGATACGGGCGGTTTGATTACTACACCCACCGTTCATTTCCACTTGGCATGCCGACTTTCTTGCCATAATCATGTTTTGCAGCAGCAAACTCAACCACCAGTCCATGCCAAGGTCAGTGCACTTAAAAAATAGGATTTTTTTTATTATTTTTCAAAAAATACCCACATCCACTAAATCCGAAATGTCGTCAGCAAAAAATTTGTGCAACGACGCATTGGCAGCATCAATGCACAGCAAATATTCGTTGCGTGCGCGAGTGCATTTAAGTCGTGCGGATGCAAATTTCTCACTTTTCTAAAGTGGCATAAAAATGTGGAAAAAGTAAATTAATGAGATTTGCACAAAAAATCTACGCTACCTATTTGGCTGATAAAAAATTTTTTTTTGAATCCAATGTTTTCGGTTTTCATACAAAAAAAAAGTGACGAAATTTCAGTGTCTGTGATCGAAAGATCCCTTCCAAACCGACCCATTGATAAAGGGAAATTTTGCATTTTTTTTTTCTTAACCTCTTTGGAAAAATATTTAGGGTAAATCTTGCAATTTTTAAATGCGTTAAAAAAAAATTTTAGGGAGAAATTTTGCAATTTTGTCTTAAACGCTATGAAAATTTTTTTTCCCGCGCCGCCCTTCACTCACTTTGTCGTACGTTTTCTGCACCGAGCGCTGCTTGCGCGTCGAGCTGTTCGGTCCGACTTTGTTCCGTTGCGCCTCCGCTTGCTGCAACTGTCCACTGAGTGCGTTGAATTGGGAAAAACAATGCTGAAAAGAGAAATAAACAAAAATAGAGATTTATTTTATGGTAGCGGCGACCTGGTACGTTTTCATTGCGGTGTGCAACTCGTGAAGCACACGGACCACCTCACTTTGGGCCAACACGCCAATTTCGCGACACTGAAAATTGTGTGACGGTTAGGGTAGGTAGAGCCGGGTCCAAATTCAGGAACTTTTAGGGTCCAGGTTCCGGATTTTTTTGGACCGGATTCCGGAAATTTCTTAATATAGCTGACCAAGTGTTTGTTTACCTTCTTGGCAACTTTTTGCAGCGCCATTGTGCGTTGGGTAACCGCCGGTGCCACATAATTGGCACACACATCGGCAGTGATGCCACGCTGTCGGGCCTCCTCCTTGGCATCGTCAACAAGCTGTTGCCACATTTGACACGTGGAATGCAATGCCCAATTTGTACGCCTAAAAATTTGGCATTTAATTTATTGTTTTTTAATGAAATTTTACAGAAAAACAAAATTATTGCCAAGAAACCAAGCTATCAATTTTTTTTTTCTCATTTTAGTCTAAAGGGAGCAGGGTTGGTCGGTTCTACGCCCACCCCCACCTGTCCCATAAAAATGGAAATTTTTTTTATATTCCTAAGTTTTAAATACAAAAAAAAATTTTTGCCGTGCAGCGTACTTAGTTTTCTCATTTTTGTGCTTCAGCATCACCGACTTGACCAGCTTGTCCAACTGCTTAGAGTACTCCGAGTCCAGCTCCGCCTTGCGCTTCACAAAGTCGTTGACCTCACCCAGAATGGCCACTTGCACCTCCGTTCGTTGCTCCAAGCATTTGATCTGATCAACGAGTTGGGCACGTATCTCTGGAGGGGAAAAAACCATTAAAACATTTACTGCCCGAGATCCCAATATTTTTTCAAAAAAAAAAACCAATACAGGTTGGTCTCACCTTGTATTGAAAAACTAAAAAATTTAAAAAAACAAACCTTTAATTTGATGATGGAATTCTTGTTGGGATGCTTTCCGAAATGATGCCATTTGAGGATGTGATGGTTTTATTGGAACAAATGGTTGAACGACGACCGACACATTTTGTTGCTCAGCAATTATGGGATTTAGAAGAGCGACGGCGGATGTTGATGAGGAGGTGGAAAGCAGCAATGGATGGCGGCGGCGACGGATGAATTACTCATTAAAAAGTGATGATGAGGAAGCAAATAAATGGCGGAAGATTTGGCGGACGACGGAGAAAGCCGCCGCCAACAAACAAAAAATTTCACGTTTCGGGGGAA
This sequence comes from Heterodera carotae, assembly GCA_024500135.1. NCBI lineage: Eukaryota > Metazoa > Nematoda > Chromadorea > Rhabditida > Heteroderidae > Heterodera > Heterodera carotae. Next base: position 40,454 of record JAKKIK010000187.1, read on the forward strand.
ATCAGTCAAAATGAAGACAGGGTGGGGTGTTCCTTCAACAAAAAGGAAGAAGCATAATAAAATGCATTAAAAACGGAGTGAATGGGGGGGGGGGGGGGGGGGGGGAAGTGAAACGTGTGACGGACGGACGCTTTTCATCGGATGCAAAATTTGGGGATGGGAAATGCTGCTGTGCCTCTTCAGCTGAACGCGGGCGGGGAAAACTGACCTAAATGCTTTTACAAACGAGCGCACTCCATAAATCCAGAAGATAATCTGCGTAATTAAAAACAAACAAAAAAACTAAATGCGCGCTGAATGAACATTTTGCAGAGACAAAATTTGGGAAATGAAAAATTTAAATGATTTTAAAATTGATTAATATGAAGTTAAGGCGAGAAGAATGGCACTCTTTCCAAACATTCATAGCAATGATACAACGGGTTGAGAAAAACCTCGGGTTTCGGGTCGGGCACTCGAGAAATTTCGGGGTTTCGGATTTGTATCACTGGTTCATTGGTCCAAAAATGGATTTAAACAAAAAATATTTTTTTGCATCTCCCTATAAACTTAAAAAAAAAATAAACCAAGCCAATCAAGGAGAAAGAAAGAAAGAGAGCATATGGGTTGCTTTGTATGCATTTGCAGCAGCAGCATGCGCCAGAGAGTGCCAAATCCTCAACATCCCCAGCAGTCAGCATAGAAGAGGGACAGACAGAGAGACCAAAGCACACAATTCGACCTTTCCTCTCTGCCCTCTTTTTGAAACTTCGCCCACCCCCTCCAATTTCTATTAGTAAATGTTGTGTTGTTGTGCTGCATATGTATATATTTGTGTGTTGTTGATGTACATATATGTGCGCATGTTTATGGAGGGGGAGGGCGGGCGCTTTTGTTTGTGCATCGCTCGGGGGGACGAACCAATAATGGGTGGGCGAAAAGGCACACTTGCACCTTGCGCACTCCGTCGGCCTCTCCCTCAACCTCCCTCCCCCCTCTTTCCCTCTCCCAGCAGCAGCACTCATCATTATTATATGACGCCGAGGCGCGAAGGGATGGAATATAAATGCTTGACCTCACCTCATCTCCATCCTACCAATTCCATCCGCCGCCGGGGACCATTTTCGACATCACAAAGGCCACTGAGAGGAGAGAGACGACGGATGAATGAGCAAGCACATCCAACCCAAAACACAACCCGCCGAAAAGAGGGGGCAGGCGGATGAGGTGATGATGCTGCTGAGGAGGGAGGGAGGGAGGGAGGATGATGAGGAAAAAGCGAGTGGGCCAAACCCACGCCGCCGGCGGGGGAAGCGCTTATTTCATTTTCAATCCATCCCTTTCCACACCAATCGAAGCGGGGGGGCGCTGCTGGGCAAAGAGCAACCGCCACCGTCCGTCGACCCCTGCCCAGCAGAGGCAGAGGGCAGTCATCAGCGGCAGAGACCAACCAATCTCCCCTCCCCCCATAACCCTCGCTTAAATAATACACCAACATCATTCATAAATATATGTGGGAAGAGAGGGGGGGCGCCGGGGGGGTTTTGCTCTGTGCTCTTTTTGCATTGCCACAGTCATCCGTGTGTCTTCTCCGCTTAATACACACACATATAGCCGCAAGAATTTTTGTGTATGAAAAATGACGACGGAATGTGAAAGTGATGTGATGATGACAATTCCACTCTGTGTTTGTTACAAATATTGGAAAAAAAAAATTTTTTTTTAAATTTTTTTCCAGCTGATAGGATCTTTTCTGCTGCTGCTGGTGTTGTTCATGGCACACAACAGCCTTTGGGGAGAAAGAACCAAGCTGGCCAAAAAAAAAAAAAAAAAAAAAAAAAAAAAAAAAAAAAAAAAAAATAAAGAAAAAAAAAAAAAAAAAAAAAAAAAAAAAAAAAAAAAAAAAACAATTGAGCTAACAATGCGAAATTTTCCGAGAAAGCGTTGCATTTAATGCAAAATAAATAAATTATGAATTAAATGGAATTGATCAGTGCCGCGAGTGACTTAATGATCAGCAAGCAACAAGACGCACATATTTTCTTTTCATCTTGAATTGGATTGAAAATATTGGTTTGATGACAATAAAACGAGTTGGATTTTACCAGGGGTGCTCACGGATATGGACGGATAATGATTGTGAAATGGAATGGACACGGATCTTAAGGCCATTTCCGCGCCAGCCGGGATACACCGATTATCCGGATATGGATTTTTATAGTTTACAGGGAATTAATTGATCGAGACTCAAAAAATGAGAGAGAGAGAGAGCGAACAAGAGAGAGAAAAGGAGGAAAAAGGGTGAGAGAAGAGTGAGTAGAATAATACAGTACCGGAAAAAAGTTTATGCGCCGACATAAAATTTTGAAATTCACCTATATATCTCGAAAACGCAAAGTGCTATCAAAATAATTCCTTTTATGAAAATGTAGTATTATATGTATACTCTATGAATCCATAGGCATT
>JAKKIK010000188.1:0-42869 GCA_024500135.1 Heterodera carotae
GAGAAATAAAGTGATTTTGTTGACTGTGCATTTAAATTGGTCGGGGAATTAAAAGTTTCAATTCGAGTTGGGCATAGCATTGCCAACTTCGACAGAAGGCCAACTCAGTACATCTACCGAAAGATCCATTTCTGACCCCACAAACTTTGTCTCAAAATTCCACAGGTACAGATCCGAGTCAATGGACATCCAGGCACGCATTATTGACGGCAACAGACCGGTGGCAAAATTGCTTTGCATGTCTGCAACAAAAAAAAAATTGAAGTCAAATTGCAGGGTACAAAATTGGGGTTAGTTGACCCATATTTTTGTAACATGTCGTTTGGTGGCTTTCAGGGTAATTGATCACGATATTTTGACTTTTTGTTGGAATTTTAGTCCGGGGTTGGGCTCAATGCACGTCAAACTTTTTGTCCGTTTTTTTATTTTTGAAATTTTTCAAGAATGGAAGACAACCCTTTTGAAAATTTTTCAAAAATGGAGAACAAGCCAAGTATTTTTCAAAGATTGTCTAAACAAAGAAATGAAGCAACCAACGTTTAAATTGGTCGAGCAGCTCTGGTGGGAATGAATGGTGCCAACTTTGGTAAAGCAACGGCACGCCCAACGGCTCATGGCGAGGATAGTCGGCATCGGAAAGACCAGAGAAGGCTATTCTTCCTGCAAAGGGATGACAGCTTTAGTGTTTGTCTACACCCAAGGATTTCTAGAAAATTATTTTATTCAAATCTGCCCAATGGAAAACAATCCGGTTTTATGATCCCGAAAACAAGCAAAAAATTCTTTTATTTTTTTAGGTCCAGAATTTCCAAAAAAATTTTTGACTGTCATCAGAGATAGACAAACCATGTGGCAAAATTGTAAGACTTTCAGCTATGATCATTTTTTAAATTTAGTAAATCTCGGTTGAGTCAAGAAAAAAATTGTTGAAATACAAACATTGGCTGCCAGTCAACGCATAAATGATTTTTTTTTTTTTTGTTTTTGGATGATTTTATGAATTATGTGAGGTTCCGATGCTAACCCTTGCCAACGTAGGGGTCGTCCAATTTGAGCTTATTGAAGAGATCAACGCTTTGCTGATCGGTGCGCAAATAGCGCCCAATTTGTTGAGCAGTGTCCATAATTTAACAACAACAAAAACAGTGGACGGAGTTGAAGGGAGATATATTAACGGTAACAAGCAGCAGAATAAATTATTGTATATTTGCGTATTCCAAATACAATAAACAAATAATATTTGATCAATTAAGACAAATCTTAAACAAAATGGGCAAACAATTACAAAATGTAAATGTACATAAATGGACAGAAAAAATGAGATTCAGGATCCTGTCAGGATTTGCCAGGATGCTGATCATGATTTTTTCAAAACTCAGATCTCTAGTAAGCCCTGTCAGACCAAGCGAAAAAGTCAATTTGTTGATTTTTGTTAAAACAGGGAGGGATTAAGCCGAAGCCGAGATGCGTCCCGCCCAATTCAGAATGCCTAAACATTATGCCAAAAAAAAATTTTGTTTCAAACATTGATTGAATGGCACTACTAAGATATTTTGCTCTCATTTGTCAATGGAGAGGACACCGCAAACGATTCAATGAATGTATCGCGATTTCTTGGACATACAAATTGGAGGTGAGTCGCAAACGAGGGCACAGAGGTGAAGCTTTCGTGGCTCGGATGAGGAAAAGGCATTATAAGGACATCGCCCCGCTACCCAAGCGATTGAATGAGCGCGTCGGCGCCGAGCCAAAAATATTTTGAAAATTATCTTGGTAATGCATAGAACAAAGATGTACAATAAAAAAATATGTATAAAACCAAAAAAAAAAGTATAATAATTGTGGCTGATCACTAAACAACTGCCATTTTGTCTTCTTCCTCATTCAACGGCTGTTTTGGTTGTTCATCACTTTGTTTGGTACAAATACGGCCACTTCGATGCAGGGGCCAAAGTCGAAAGACTGGTCGATACTTTACCATGCCGGCGCACACCCAAATGCCTTCATCTGTTGCGGATTGTTTGTAAATGAAGGGATTTTGGGCATGCTTTGTCCAGGCACGTATCCAAGGTGGGTTTACACAGGACACGTACCAGGGGTATCCAAGATTTGGGTCTTGGGGGGTAAGTAAGCCTGGATACGGTCCTGGTACGTACCTTCCGTGTACACGCCTGGACCAAGCACGTAACCAGAAAAAATTTTCGGGGTGGGGGGATTGACAAATTTTCCCGCATTTTTGGTTTCGGGGTGCGGGGAGGGGGGAATTGGGAAATTTTTTCCTTTTACTGGGGAAGAAGCAAATTTTTTTTCATTTCGGGGAGCCCCTGGTTATGGGCCTGGCCTGGACGCGGTCCTGGTACGTACCCTCTTCCCATCAAGACCAAAAATGGCACCCCTAAATAAAGATTGTTGGGCATTTTACCCCTCCCCCGCCAAGACCCCAATTATTTGGCTGTAACCCAAAATTCGTCCCACCTTCGGCGGCAGCATCATTTTTGGTCCTCCTTGTCAACAACACTTTGCTGGCCATTTCGTTGTGACAACAAATGCACTTTGTTGTTTTGACGGCGCTCGCCTCACCAAAAACCAAGCTGAATGGACAAGGGAAATGTGCCTTTAAAAAAATTTTTTTTTGAACCATCAGTGTTTTGGTCAAATTTTTTAGACATTTAAAAAAGGAATGTGCGGTCTCAAATAATGGTGGAAGGAAATTTGGACAGATTTTTCCGGTCTAATGAAAACGCAGGCGGTGGAAAAATGCCATAAATTAGAGGGGGGACGGGGCACCGCAAAAATTTTCTAAAATTCCGGCCTCACAAAATTTTATTCCATTCAAAAAAAAAAACAAACCTCGGTCGGAAGTTTGGTTTTGGGCACAGACTGTACACCAATGTGCCTGGCATTAGCACTTGGCCGCTGTGCGCATTCCATCGGCGACAAAACAAAACATCCCATTTGTGCAGGTCAAGCAGTGAATTGTCTGAAAATGAGGTTGAAAAAAAGGTAAGAAATACGGGTTTTTTGGGCGAAAAAAACAGGTAAGAAATAAGGTAGGAAATACGGGTTTTTTGGGCAAAAAAACAGTTAAGAAATACGGGTTTTTTGGGCGAAAAAAAGGTAAGAAATAAGGTAGGAAATACGGGTTTTTTGGGCGAAAAAAAACAGGTAAGAAATACGCGTTTTTTGGGCGAAAAAAACAGTTAAGAAATACGGGTTTTTTGGGCGAAAAACAGTTAAGAAATACGGGTTTTTTGGGCGAAAAAAAGTAAGGAACACGATTTTTTGGGAAAATTGGTACCAGGCGTTGTATTCTATTGATTTTGCGATGTTTTTCGTGGAATTAAAATTTTTCAAAGCCTTTCCGTTTGAGGTACCTTCGTGGCTTATGGCCAATCGGAAACCATTTTTATATAAAATTGTTGCTGCCACAGGAACGACAAATGTGACCCACAGTGGCGGCCTCTTAATGGAGCGGAACAGTTCCATCTGATTGGACAAATATTGGGGAAAATTTTGGCAACTAAAAAGGCATGAAAAAATTATGAAATTGAAAATATTATAGAATTAAGGCACCGGCTAGTTGTTGAAAAACTAACCAAAAAGAATGGACATAGGGCTAATTTTTGAAAGTTAAACAATTCGCCAAAATATGAATTTATGAAAAAAGTGCCATGTAATTTCGACAGAAGTTGGAGTCCCCCCTCTATTTGAACCCCCCCCCTGTATTGGAACCCCGCCCCGCTCTATGGAACTCTCCTTCATTGTAATCTCCTCCCTCTCCGCTCCGGAACTCCCTCCAATAGAACCGCCCTCCATTAGAACCTCCCTCCGCCTCTCGATGGAACACTCTCTCCGGTGGAGCCCTCTATCCAGCGGAATCCCGCTGCTCCCCCCCCCCTCTATTAGAACCCCCTCTCTAGTTACATTTCCCCTGCCTGTAAATCTTTGAATGGGAATTTTAAAAATTTGCAATTTTCGAATTTATTGTCCGTCTCAAACTTAAAACTCTCTCTCTTCCCGCGTCTTTTTTTTCACTCATTTCGCTCTTTTAAATTCTGCAATTACAAAACGTACATTTATTTTTGCTTCCATTTACCCGCCACAAAATTTTCGCCGATAATTGCTGGAATTGCTTAGGGGGCACTCACTGTGTCTCTTTTGCTGTGCTGCTGCTTGCGCGCGATGTGTGCAAATGAATGGGAGCGCTTAATTGGCACAAATTTGTTGTCCCATTCATTGGCCCCCCATCAAATCGAACAATTTGAATTTGTCGCGCATTGGAAGGAAAATGGGTGAATTAAATCGCAAAAAAAGGCTTTTAAAATTTTAAAAAAGGGTCCCGGCCCGTTTCTCGGGCTTTTAAAATTTTACAAAATGGTCCCGGCCCGTTTCTCGTGCTTTTAAAATTAAAAAAAAAATTGTCTCGGCCCGTTTCTCGGGCTTTTAAAATTAAAAAAAAATTGGTCTCGGCCGTTTCTTGTCCATTCCTCCCCCCCCCCCCCCATCCCCACACCCTGAACAGCTTGGTCTACTCATATTCATCCGGTCATAGGGGGGGGGGGGGGGCTTCAATTGGAGGCCCTCCCCTATATCCTCTAGATTTACAATAACCTCCCCCCTCTAGGGGGGTATTCAATTAGAGGCCACTTTTACGGCTTTTTTAGCCCTGCTCGACCTAGGCCAATGTTCGAACATTTGAATTTTACGGCTTTATGTCCGAACAATATGTAGAATTTTACGGCTTTTTTAGCCCTTTTGGTTACAAATAAATTTGTCGAACATTTTACGACTTTCTCTGACAACTTTTTTCCCCACAATTCTCTCTCCTCTTCTGTCTGTTCTGTTGTGTGTTTGCGGTTGTCGGAAGAACAAAACATGTCACCACCACCACTTCACTCGGCTTCGTTTAAATAATTTTGCAATATTTTCCAAAAATCTTTTCCATTCATTCTTCGCCCCTTCGTCCCCTCCGACGACGACCACCACAATTCATTCATTCATTCATTCATCGCAATTCCCCCCCGGCGCCCACCACTTTTCTCCCAAAATTTCCATTTCAATTCATACAATACATATGTGTGTGTGTGTACAACCTTGGTCAACCCCCCCCCCCCATCGAACCCCTCCGTGTCGTCGTCCTGTCTCCCCCCCCCCCTTCCCCCCGACCCTCTTCAATTTTCCGCCTCTTCGACGCGCGATGGCTGAGCACCGACATATTTCCCAACCTTTTCCCCCCATTGTTCCCCCCCCCCCCGGCCCTCACTCCCTCCCCCTCTATTTCATTCCTATACTTATGACCTTCCACCACCGACACCGCGCCCCCCCCCCCCAAAACCATCACTTCGCGCGGCGTCCATTTGCGCGTCCCCTGCCCCCTCCCTCTTCCCTCCCCTCCCGCCTCCCCCGCCTCTCATCCACCAAAATTCCTTCAACCCAACAAATAAAATGTCCGGGGGCATACAAATAAACAAATGCTACTTACTTTTGAAGAATGGCGGTGCGCACCTCCCAAACAACAAAATTTGTTCTATTTGGGTGCTTGGTTGGCTACCAATTTTCAAACAAAATTTTTACAATCAAAAAAAGCGCCGTGAGGGTTGGCATTTTTTTTTTGGAGGCGTTCAGCAGTTTCCTTCCAAAAAAAAACCCAATCGGTCCCAAGGGTAGGTAAGCGTGCTGACGACGGTTGGTGGTGCTGTTCGAGACCCAAAATTTCAGTGAGACTCGAAGTCGAGACTCTCGAACAGCAAAAATGGTTGGAACGGATGAAATTTTCGAGCGTTTATAAAAAAAAATTTGAGTCCGATCGCGAAAATTTCGACCGCCTGGAAGCCTTGGAACATATTCGAATTTTAATGTCCCTCCTCACCAATGCTTTTTTTTCAAAAAATCGCGCCATTTTCCTCCCCAAACCCATAAAGTTCTGTTTTTGTGGGAGTCTTTTTCACACCAATTCCACGCTCTGTGCCCCCTCACCCCGCCCACTTTAATCCCCTCAATTTTTATCCCCTAAAAATAGTGGTTGGTTGGGGTGGTTGGCTGTCTCTGTCTGTCTCTGTGGTGTCCGCGCTGTGGTCGTCTCGCGGCGTTCGTTTCCCTCCCTATTTCCCTACCGACACAATCCATCCATCAATGTTTTCGTCCCGCATTTTAAGAGGATGTGTGATGGATGGGATGGGAGGGGATTGATGCTGCTACCTCTGCGCACAGTCAGCACCGATTCACTTCACCCCCCGGGGGGACGGGGCGAGCGGTTGACCCCGCCCTCCCACTCCCCCTTTTTGTGGCTGTCATCTCTCCTCGAGACCGCAGTCTCGAGATCGACGACGATGGCGGCGGCGCCATGTCGGAAGTGGTCGCCCACCTCTCCGCCCTCGCGGCGGCGCCATGCCGTCGGAAGTGGTCGCCCACCTCGCGGCGACGCCATGTCGTCGGAAGTGGTCGCCCACCTCCGCCCTCGCGGCGACGCCATGTCGTCGGAAGTGGTCGCGCCCCGCCCGCCCGCGCAGCGGTCTGTCACCACCCACCACTACCCATTATTCTTTCTCCCCCCCAGCAGCACAAAACATCAAAAAGCCCCCCCGCCCCCGCCGGCGCTCACAAATACAACAATCCGTCCTCACACCTGTGAGGGCCGGCCGGTGCCTTCCTCTCTCTCCGCATTTTAGACAGTCCAAGTGTTACCACATTACCCCCCAGAGGTTGAGGCTCCCTGAAAATGCGACTCCGGAAAATCCCTAAAATCCGAAACAACGTAAAATACGACTATCGGATTTTCCGGAGTCGGATTTTCGTTGCGCGGGATTAGTCGACTAGACCAACCCCTGCGAAGTGTCTAATTTTTAGCAAAAAATGACCCCGGATTTTTGAGCGATTTTCCCTTACTAAAATTACATTTTTGTCCCCCCGAAAAAATTGTCGACTTTTTGCGCCTCTTTTGACTCATCACAGAATCCCCCCCATCATTTTCGCTGTTGTCCTAACTTCTTTGTTTGCTTTGCTCTTCGCCCATTATCACTGCGGCCCCGACATTTTTTTTTGTTCAAAACTTTTTTTTTTTTGCGGAAAGCCCCCCTCCGCCCCCACAAAATTTATGGGTTTTTTTGTTCCGCAAAAAATTTGTAGGAAATTAATTGCCTTTTGTCCGTCCTTTCGTCCGTCCATCCGTACGCATTCCAAAAAAATCTCAATCAAATTTTGTTCATTGGTGTTGGTTGCAGGGGTGTCCTTGGCAAAACCCAAAAACCGGGCGCGCGAGTTAAAAAACCGGGCCAAAATTTTCAAAAACCGGGCGCGCGAGTTAAAAAACCGGGCCAAAATTTTCAAAAACCGGGCAACTTCAAAAACCTGGCACGGACCCCCAAAATCGGGCAAATGCCCGGTTTTCCAGGTAAAAGGACACCCCTGGTTGGTTGGTCTCTCTCCTCTAACCCCTCTTAGGCATTTGGACACATTGTGCCCCAATTTGTTCAAAATTTGTGCCAAATTTGTTCAAAATTCTCTGGGAAAGAAATCAATGCCGCGCCATTGGCTTACTCACATTTCATGGCAAAAAAATCCCCCAAAAATCTGTATTAACGCAAAAAAAAACGGATCAAATTTCGCATGCCCCTTTCCCGAAGCCATACAATAATTATCCCATCCTCTCTCTCTCTCTCTCTCCTCTCTCTCTCTCTCCTCTCTCTCTCTCTCCTCTCTCTCTCTCTCCTCTCTCTCTCCTCTCTCTCCCTCTCTCTCTTTCTCTCTCTCTCTCTCTCTCTCTCTGGGCTAAGCCTTGACCCGAATTGTGCGTATCGCATTAAATCCTGGCAAATCGGTCGCAAAATTAGGGGAGGAGGGAGGCATCAAATCGTCGTCCCAACTACCGCCCCACCCATACTGCCTGCCTGCCTCATCATTATTATTACATGTACAATATATTTTGATTATGGCATCGGCGGATTTTGCGCCGCGCGGACCGACACCGACGGACATCCGCTCCAGGGGCAATTTTGAATTGGATGGGCTGAGGCCGGGGGGGGGGGGCGGGGGCGGCGGGTGGTCGAATTGGCTGTCAGGGATTGCACACATTGTGCCCGACGGCGACGACGACGCTGGCGGCGGTGGCGGATGAATGGAGCGCCGGCGGTGGTGGTGGTGGATGGGTTGTCATGGGCTGTCATAATGCTCTTTCCGGTCCCCCCCCCTCCCCTCCCCCCATCCACGCACTAACCTCAACAAATCCCTAAGCATCCGCACACAAATCCTCTCCCCCCGGCCCCGGCCCCCGGCCTTCCTTCATCCCTCCATTCACATTTTGAGTCCACTCCCAATATCCGTGCGCGTCCGTCGCGCCTCGGGGGACAACGACGACGCACACGGATGATGATGATGCGCATTGAGGTCTGTGTTTTACTGGAGGGGAAATAGGGGCTGTTCGGTACCATAATTTCCCGGGTATCCGGGACTCGGTTAGGGTACCGGTACCAAAAGAAAAACCCGGTACTTTTACCGACTCGGAGCGAACAACCCTGCTGATATGGGAAACAACAACAATTTTGCCAAATTGTTAGAGGATGACACCTGCTGGGATGAGTTATCGGAAGGGCACGGGTCGGGAAAATTTCGGGTTCCCGGTTGGACAATTTAAAAGTTAGATAAGTTCATTTCGGGTCGAAAAAATACCCAGTTTTTCGGGCTATGGAAGTCTCCCCCGCCCCCCCCCCCCCGTAAAAAAAAAATCGGCGAAATTCACTCACACCGATTGGCCGCCCCCTCGGCCATATTTGGTCACCACCGCAACAATCCGCGCACCCGCGCTCGGACAGATGCACAAATGTGCACGAGCCAGCGAGCAAAAGCACCCCTTGGCATACATTTTTCATTGTCCGTCCGTCTGAGTAACCATCCCCAAATTCGGGGGGGGGGGGGTGGGGGGGACAATTCTTGTCTCATTCCAGTGCCGACCACACGACCATGGCCGGGGGGGGGGGGTTGATCAATCAGAAGGGCTCTTGTTTGTGGAGCTGTCCGTCCCCGCCCACCGTCCCCGCATACCGTCCCCGCCAACCGTCCCCGCCCCGTCCCCGTCCATCGTCTCCGCCGATCGTCCCCGTCAACCTTCCCCTCCCCCGTTCCCGCCCACTGTCCCCGCTCACCATCCCCGCCCACCGTCCCCGGCTCACCGTTCCCGTCCCCGTCCATCGTCCCCACCAATCGTCCCCGTCAACCTTCCCCCCACCGTCCCCGCCCACCATCCCCGGCCTCCACTATCACCCGCTCTCGCCCTGTTCATTATTATTCCATTATACACCCCCCCTCTCCCCTAATAAAGGAGACATCGAGACAGACACATACACATACACACCTGCTGCCTGGCTGTCCGTCCCACGAATGAGCAAAATGAAATCGTCCCCCCCCCCCCTCTCGCCTTTCCCCAATGGAAATCCAACAAATCCCCCCGAGGGTGGGGGGCCGCTTTTCCTCCTGATTTTGGACAGGAACATTGTCAGCAATGTTGTTGTCTGAAGCCACATCAAACCATTTTCTTCTAGGATAACCATAATTGAAATGATGCTACCGTATCCATCCATATATCCATCCATCACATATTATTAGCGCCCCCCCAGCCACCTGTTGTGTGGATATGCATAATACAATGCAATATATTCGCTGCCAGCGCCACCCCAACAATTTTCTTCCCAAAAAGGGGTATTATAATAATTTGAAAGTTCCCCAACCTCATTGTCCAACAAACCACAATTGTATGCGCTGCGCTGTGTGCTGTTTTCGTTTTTAATTCAAAAAGAGGCGGGGGGGATTTAAGCGTGGATTAGGGAGGCGGGGGGATGTGACGTGGATGGACAGAGTTGGTGTAACCGAAGGAGACCGTGCCAGACACACAGAGCATGGAGAGAAGAGTGTGTACTGGAACAAATGGCCAGACAGACAGAGCATGGAGAGAAGAGTGTGTACTGCAACAAATGGCCAGACAGACAGAGCATGGAGAGAGAGAGAGAGAGAGTGGTGCAAAAAATGTTTTGCCCTCCCAAGCCCCCTCTCTATTTTGGCCAAACTGAGCGAGAATGCACGCACATACATGCGCAGGCTGGGCACAGGGGCGCATAATTTTGGGGTTGGGAGAAATAGTGTGCGTGTGAGAGTCGGGTTCAGGCACACACAGACACAAAAAGGGCGTGCGCAGACACTGTGTGGGGCGGAGAGAGTGCAACACCAAACGGACGGACGGACACACAAACAGAAACCACCAAAAGTGGCGAGGAAGCGGCGGCGGCGGTGGCGGCGCCGCAAGGTGTGCACCCACCAGAGCAAGCAGCGCATTCACCTTGCCCCCACTTTTTTTTTTTTTGCCTCCCCTTCCCCCGAGGGGTTGGGGCTATAATAGTGGTGGTGGAAGTGGCCGGGGGGAGGGGGAGGGAGGAAATGTGTGAGCCTTGTTTGGTTGGCAAAAAAAGAGGGGGGAGAGGGAGAGGGATTGGATTAGGGTCGACCGACACGCACACACACACAAAAAGGGGAGGAGGAGACAGAAAAGAAACGCATTGCTGCACTCTCTCCCCCTCCTCCCCCCCCCCCCCCTTAACCAACCAACAAATATATCCCCTCTAGTGACAAAAAAAGAAGCAAAAAATTAAGAGTTTTTCCAAGAAGCGGCTACTGCTGCATTCAATTAATGTGCCAAACCTATATTAGAGCCCCCGGCTGTTTTAACCCCCCCCCCCCCCTTTTAACATGAGGGGTTTTATTTTCAACCCTTTTCAGAATGGGAGAGGGGGGGGGGGGCTTCGTTTTTTCCAAAAAATTAATTTCATGCCTTTTTTGATAGGGCTTGGACCCTGGCTGAACAGCAAGTATAACTTTCTCTCTCTCTCTCTTTCTCTCCCTCTCTCTTTCGAACAACCAGCAAGTATAACTATCTCGCTCTCTTTCTCTCCCTCCCTCTCTCTTTCAACCGATTCGGGCACTCTGTGGCTCATTATCCGTTCCATTCATGCACTGCCCCCTCGGGGGAAGGGGGCTGGCCACTTTTACCTATTTCAAAATTGTTATGCCCAAAAAGGGCACAGGTAAATTTTGCGACGCACTCCAACCGCTTCACAAATGCCACTGCCGCCGACATTCTTCTAAGTCCATCACAAAAAATTTGCGCAAAATTTTCACACAATTTTGCAAATTTTTTTTTCTCAATTTTTTAAAATTCGGTTCCCATTTTTTGTCGGGGCAATAAATCCATCCGAGTTACAGAGACAGAATCAAATTACACCCAACCAATAATAAATAAATTTGAATTTTTTTTTGTACAAAACTCGAAATCATGCGCAAAAAAAAACAAACAATTTCCGCCGCCGCAAAATGCCAATCAAATCCTCGCGAAAATTGGCACTACACGCCTTTTTGCCTTTGTTTACTGTATTTGATTATTATTATTATTTTTTATTGTCCCGTCAAATCGACACCAACAAAAGTCAGTTAATTTCTATCGAATCAGCCAATAATTGGTACCAATAATTATTGGTACCGTCCGAAAATCACCCAATTTCTATGCCGATTGGACGAACGAATGAATATGATCAACTACATATCAATTTCCATGGGCTTCAATTCCGACGCCAGCAGAACAACACGGAAATTGCCGTATTCCCTATATTAAAGCCCCCCTCCCCCTAAATAGAGCCTCCACATTTTGAGAGCGGAATACAAATTATTTTCGGTATTTTTTCAATAAAGCCTCCCCACCCACATAACTCCACACCTTTTTAGGGCGCATTTTAAGGCGCCTAAAAAGAGCCCCCGGGGCTCTAATATAGGGAGTTCACTTATTGGAAACAAAAATATTTTTTTTTTTGACTCGGAAAATGCGCCAATGTCGACGAACGGCGTTCGCCTCCAATGGCACCAAATGAATTCACGGCTTGTTCAGGGAGGGGATCGCCCGCGGCGCGGTCCCGCCCATTGGCACTCCCATGGAGCCGAACAAAAATGCCGTGGCTTCGATGGTCCCATAGAAGGCGTCCGACCACAAAAAACCACCTGTCACCGGACTATTTTATCCAAGATTTATCCCAATATTGCGACTCTATTCGGAAATCCCGCGATTTAACTATTTTTCTTGTAAATCCAACGCCATAAATCCCTTATCCAAGATTTATCCCAATATTGTGACTCTATTCGGAAATCCCGCGATTTAACTATTTTCTTGTAAATCCATCGCCATAAATTCCATTCCCAATAATCCGAATCTTATTTGAAATCCCGAGATTTTTAATTATTTTTCCTGTAAATCCATCGTTCCATTCCCAATATTCCGACTTCATGCTAGCAAGATTTATAAAGCAATCAATGTTTGTTTGTGCTGATAATACAACGATACCATGGGCTGAAGGAGTACAAAACAAACGGTTACAGTGATTGGAAACATGATGTCGAGTAAACTTGGTCAAAAAATCACCGCCGGATCACAATTTCTTGGACTAAATATGGTCAGTCAAACAAACAAAAAAAAAGCGCCCGAGTCACATGATTTTGTATGTAATGCAACACAACAATGTACAGCTATTAGACATGAAGGGGTGCGCGAACCGGATGAAGAGATAAGAGCATGGGATTAATTAGGGTACGATACGGTAAAGGAGGATACACAGACAGATATACGGTAGGGATAAAGCTAGGGACAGACACAGATACGGTAGGGATAAAGGGACACACACAAATACGGTAGGGATAAAGGGGATACACACAGATTACACGGTAGGGACAAAGGGACACACACAGATAAGGTAGGGATACACAATACGGTAGGGATAAAGCTAGGGATACACACAGACACTGTAGGGGATAAAGGGACACACACACAGATACGGTAGGGATATAGGGATAAAGGGATACACACAGATTACGGTAGGGATAAGGGGGATACACACAGATATACGGTAGGGATAAAACTAGGGACAGACGCAGATACGGTAGGGATAAAGGGGATACACACGGATATACGGTAGGGATAAAGGGGATACACACAGATATACGGTAGGGATAAAGCTATGTTTGTTGTGATCGGTGATGAGGAGAGAGCGAAAGTGCACTGTGCCGACTGACCGCAGTCGGCTGAGGGCGCCTAACCGTAACCAAAACGTGAGCTGCTGAAGCTATGCTAATCTGCTGCCTATTTGACTGATGATGATGATGACGGATGATACATAATAAGGACGAAGGATTAAGTGGAGAGGAATCATCGGATTTGCATACAATACAAACATTGAAATTGTTCAAAAATGAAATTTGGTGTCGAAAATAAAACATCATTTTTTTGTGTATAAATGAGTTAGCCAAGTATATCTATATTTTTGGGTTAGCCAAATCCGATAAACCAAAAATTGCCTATGTTGCCATAAGCCAGGGGTGCAGTTTTGACACAAAGAAGCCGGCATTTGGATGGGAGGGAGGCTCCCCTGTACCGGGGCCCTTTTATAATTAAGAGACAGACAATAATTGTAGATTTAAAAATTTGGTGTGTATTTAACTGGGTTTTTTTTCTTGAGTTCAAATGATAGAGAAAAAGAAAACGGCACAAAATGAGACACACAAAGAAATTAATGACAAAAGCAGACAGACAGACAGAGACAAAAGTGTGTGTTGTAATAGATGACATACATATAATAATAAAAAAAAATTATTGCCTATATTATGACTCTGATCATCGACAGAGATCACTGACGCCATTGATTGATTGGTTGGTTGATAGATCAGTCAGTGAATAACAATGAGAGAGTGATCAGAGAGGGTCAGTCTCCACCGGCTTCTTCAACACCGCGTCCATCACTTCGGCCGTCTCACGGCCATGCGTGTATTTGTTGCCGGTGGCCGGCGACGCGCTGGGCGCCCGCCCGGCGTAGGTGAGGCCACGCCCGTCCCGCTTCAGAAAGGAGATGAAGCGCGGCTGCACAAACGCCCAAGCGCCCATATTCTGCAAAAAAACAAACAAATTTTTTTTCATAAAGTACTAAAAGTCGAATAAGTCGGAAGAGAGAGCCCAACCAAAAGCCATGGACCCGTGTCATTAAAAAAATTAATGGATGTCTTTCCCGGGGACTTAAAATTTTGAAAGATTTTCATAATTTATTCCGTTTTTTAAAAGTTCAAAAAATCTCTCCGGCAGGACCACCACTAGCAACGTCATTGTTCTCAGATTAAAAAAAAATTTATGGTCCTAATAATGGATGCTGGCAGATTGTCTGGGCACCCCACCCCCTTAGACCCATTGTTCGAAAATTCGGGTATCCACAAAGTCAGCATAATGTGCAGTCTTGACTTTTGCCGGAAAACCCAATTGGATCAAAAATCCTACAAATTGGCACCCGCCCACCTTGTGCTCCTCCTGTGCCCATATCACTTTAGCATTGCTGTATTTGTTGCACTCCGATATCAACACATCGTAGGGGAACGGGGCCAACTGTTCAACACGTACAACAGCAACCTGTGGACAAAACACCAAAATTGAATGAATTATGCGGGAAAAATTGGTTTATGACATCAAAAAAAAAAATATACATTTACTATACCTTATCTTCAAGGCTTTGATTTCTGCGTTCCGCAATAATTTCGTAGTAAATTTTTCCTGAAAAATTGCAATACATTTTTGGACCTCAATCAGACCATCAAATTTATTATAGGCAAGGAGTATGTAGCGGGGTGTTCACCTGAGCAGAAAACGAGTCGTTCCACGCCAGACGGGTTGTTGATGGCACTGCCCTGCTCCGGGATGGCACGCTGAAACGAAGTGCCAGACACAAATTCCTCAATCGGCGATTTAGCCAATGGGTGACGGAGCAAAAACTGTAAGGAAAAAGGGGATGAGTGAGGACACAGTCATTGTTTGATTAAAATTTTTATATTTATCATCCATTCCACAATTACCTTAGGCGTCATCACAATCAACGGCTTGCGGAAGGGCAACCAAATTTGACGACGCAACAGGTGGAAAAAGTTTGCCGGCGTTGTGCAGTTGGCCACAATCCAATTGGTGTCGGACAATTGTCGGGCCACAAATGCCTCATCAAAAGTGGTGACAGTCTGAACGAATGAAATGTTAATTTAAAAGAAAAAAAAGGTGAAGAATAACATTGTCTTAACCATCTCATTCATTATTAGCATCTCACGCTCATCACCTTCAGATTGATGCCGTCGTCTTCGTTGCACATTTGTAGAAAACGCTCTGAAAATGCGATGCAATCCATTTTTGAGGGTATGTTCCCGGATTCCGAAAACCAATAATAAATTCAGTTCTAACCAAGTAAGTAACCAGAAAAAATTTTCGGAGGGGGGGAGGGACTCGGCAAATTTTGGTTTCCTCCCGGTTACGGGCCTGGTTCGAACATCCCTAAACCGAATCTAAAACCGTGTGCAGTTGTGTTGCGCCTTACCCGGACGGGCACTGCTGTGCTCCGGACCCATGCCTTCGTAACCGTGCGGCAGCAACAATGTCAGGTTGGACTGACGAATCCATTTGGCTTGCCCACTGGCGATGAACTGGTCAATGATGCATTGCGCAGTGTTGGCAAAGTCACCAAACTGAGCCTCCCAGATGACCTGCGTGGATGAAAGAAATGGCCAAATGTAAAAAAAAATTTACACTAACCAACGAATTCGGGTTGACACAAGAATAACCCAACTCAAAGCCGAGCACAGCGTACTCACTCAACGACGAATTGCACACTGTGTACTCCGCTTGAGTCTGTGCGAAAAAAATGGGCGAAAATGACGATAATTTTGTGGAAATTGGCTGGAGTCGAGGCCAAAACTCTACCCAACCTCGGTAAGATCATTGAGCGGATTGTACACTTTTTGGTCAATTTTCTGATCATGGAGCACATGGTGCCGATGGGAGAAGGTGCCACGTTCCACGTCCTCACCCGACAGACGAACATGAATGCCTGGGGATGGCGGTATAATTTAGTCAAAAAGAAAAAAATCACACACCTTCCATCAACAGCGACCCGTACGCCAATGATTCGCCCATGGACCAGTCCAAGTTGTTATCTGCCAGCATCTCCTTTCGTCCTGTTGTATCATAAGTTATTGATCATAGGATTCGTACATACTTTTCTCTTTCAGTACGATATCTTGACACTTTGGGATTTTGATTTTATTCGACATTCAGACCGAATGAGGTAGATGCTTTGCGGGTGGGCGGAGGAAGGCTTCATTTGTCAGGGGAAAGCACACCATCTCTGCCACCCTCCACAGTTTCCTTGTCTCTCTCTTTTTCTCTACCTCTCTATCCAAATAATCGCCACACCTTTGAGCAGTCGATTCAGTCCACGGTGGAGGTTGAAGCCCTCGGGCACTTGAGAAATTTTGTTCACAATATGCTCCAGCGTGCCACGCTCAATACCGGTGGGCAACAATTGTAGCGGATTTTTGCCACGGAAAAAGTCGTCCCATGGCGAGTCAAGCCAGTCACGGTTCCGCAACTCGGTCACCTGCTTGGCAGCCTCGTGCGCACTCTCCAAGATGGAGCCGTACTTGCTCAACTCCTCGTCCACATATTGCTGCAACAAGGTAATATAATCCATCAAACTAATCAACACAATCCCAATTAATGTGATCAGAGAAAAAATAGCATACCTGATCAGCGATGCCTTCCGCGAGAATCTTCTTCTGGTATTGTTCCAACAGCGGCTTCGTCTGCCGAATGCGTTGGTACATCAACGGTTGCGTAAACATTGGCTCGTCCAACTCGTTGTGCCCATACCGACGGTAGCACACCAAGTCAATGATGGCGTCCTTCTTGAACTCCTTGCGCCACTGTGCCGCAACATCGCACACCTGCAAACACAAATAATGCACTTTTTTAGTCAGGCTTGCTGACCTCTTCGGTGTAATTTTAGCATTACAAAAAAAAAATTTTGATGGTGGACATAATGTTTTAAAATGAATTTTAATATTAAGAGGTTATGCTTGGAATCTTTTGAAATCGAGCTCTATAAAAACACTTGACCGCAAAATGGTAAATAATTTGTTTTACATGCATCACCGCCTCGGGGTCATCAGCGTTGACATGGAATATTGGGACGCCCATCACACGGCCCACATCCGTGCAGTAGGGCGACGAGCGAGAAGAGCGCGGGTCCGTGGTGAAGCCAATCTGATTATTCACCACAATGTGGATGGCACCAAAGATGGAGTAGTTTGGCAAGTCGTTCAGGTTAAACGTCTCCATGACGACGCCTTGGCCCGAAAAGGATGCGTCCCCGTGCAGAACAAGCGCCTTATTTGCATTGGTATTTAAAACAATATAATGCAATGTCAGCAGGTCCGTATCCAGGGGATGGGGGGGGGGGGGGAAGTGAGGTGGAGAAATTCCCCGAAGTGGAAAAATAATAAGTTTTTCCCCAGCAAAAAGAAAAAAAAATTAAAAAATTTGCCCACCCCCCTCCAGAAATAAGAAAAATTTGCTTTTTAAATCACCCCCACCCCCCGAAATTTTTTTTCTTGGTACGGGGTTGAATGGCAGACAGCATCTCTAACCATGTGATGGTCACAGTGCAAATCGTTGCTGTAAAATGCTTCCGCGCGAACCTTGCCCTGTACAACCGGATCAACGGCTAAATTTTTATTTTTTTTTAATTTTTTTAAGAAATCCAACAATTTCGGACCCTCCAAATGTGAAGGATTGGCGCACACAGCAATTTTGATTGTTCGCTGCGATTGTCTGTTCAAGCGTTCAATGCAAACGCCCAAATGGTATTTGACATCGCCCGACCCTTCGTCTTTGGGCTCCAGCGTGCTGAACTGGGCCAAAATGGTGCTCAACGGTTGACGGCACACATTGGACAACACGTTCAGGCGACCACGATGCGGCATGCCAAGGCTAGACCATAATATTCCGATTTAAACAAAAAAGTATGACTCTTCCGGCTGTTTTTTTTTCTCCCAATTTTAAACCGAAAAAACCTATCGAAGAATTTCGATTGATTTATTTAATCTTCCCTGTTGGATTTAAACAAATCAGTTTGCTATATTGTAAACAAAAACTCACACGAAGGAGTCAACGCCGAGGGTGGACGAACGGTCAATGACCTGTTTGATGGCCGGCACCAACACCTCACAACCCTCGAGGCCAAAGCGTTTTTCGCTGGGCCATTTTTTGGCCAAAAAGTCCTCAAATTTTGTGGAGCGAATCAATCGCTTGAAAAGCACCTAAAAATAAGTGTTATGATCAAAAAAGTTTTATGAATTGGAAATTGTTAGGTAACCGGAACGTAAAGGCATTTGTAACCCTGATCAAAAAATTCCAAAAACCAATAACGAAATATCAACGAATTTACTAAGCGATCCCCCATTTTTACAATCACCAACTTTCTTCTGATCCGGCGGCAATTCTGTGACCTTGGGCGACTCAAAATGCTTACGAATCCAATCTTGCTGCTCATAGTTAGTCAAATGCATGTACTCCACGCCGGTGTGATGGCAATAAATTTTCTTAGAAATTGGATTAAAAATGACAAAAAAATAAAATAAAACGCCGCCACATGTTTACCTTGAGACGATCGGAAATTTCGCGCAACGACAGCGTGGCACGATTGCCACCGATAAATGTGGTGGGTGGCAGCAAAAATTCACGGTCCATGTCCTGCTCCGTGAACCCGTAGAAGTCCAACTCCAATTCGCGTGGAATTGTGTCATCCAAATCGGCACTGTTGATGCCCAACGGATCCAAGTCGGCTATGTTGTGCCCACGTGTCTGTATGCAATATAACAAGGTGAAATGTCAGCCAAAAAAAAAAAAATTCAAAAAGGCCCTGTTAAGAATGGGCCCCTCAAAAGTTAGCAATAAAATTGTAAAAAGCGATGTGTTAATCGTAAGAAGTCCCTGAATGGGCGGTGTATATCTACTACTTAATACCAGATTCCGAAAGCACGGGACACTCAAGAAAAAAACACCCTAATTAGCTTAAAAAAAGCTGAAAAAACTTAAAATTCGGAACCTATCTCATTCCGTGAGGTTCCAAAGGTCTCTCTCTCTCGTATGATCATAACAACCTGATAGCTTCGGATCAGCAATTGAATTTTCAAATGGTCATTGATTGCGCGCGTCAACTCATCGGCCGGGACAACTTGGGTGGCCGACTGAGGCTGATGGCCGCGCATTTCTGGCTGCACAACGGTGGCATGCGGAACAGTGTTCACTGACGGGATGCCAAACCCGGAAGGCGGCGCCTGAAGAACCGAAATTTTAACACAGAAAATCAAAACAAACAAAATCATGATTGGATTGGTCATGTCTTTTTCAAAAAATCCTTCCAATTCAGTCCAGTAATAATTTGAATACGTTAGTTAGGAAAAAAAAAAAACCTGAAAAGCCTGGCCCGGTGCAGCGCCGGCGTTCACATTGCTGAAGAAAGCGTCCCAACTGCGATGCACAGAGCCACGGTCTTGCAGCCAACTCTCGTACATTTGTTCAATGTACACACCGGATGTGCCGTTCATGAACGGCTCTGCCGTAAGTGCGGACGACGGTGCCGTGGCCGCGCGCGGTGCCGCCGCGCCGGACGGTTGTTGAAGCCAACGGCGCGTGGTGGACAGCGAACGTTTGGACACAATACGAAACATTTTGGAACAACAAATTTAACCGTCTGAGATTTTTTTGGTGGAAATAAGCCACAGGAAGAATTATAATCACAAAAATAAATCTGAAAAATAAATATTTTAGCAAAATGTAAAACAATTTGCAGAGATAGTGGAGGGAAAAGCCACGAATACATTTAGTTAATGTAAAAACGTAGAATTTCAATAATCAAGGACGTCATTAATATAAAACGTGCTCCCCACATCCAGCGCCGGGGTGACAAGTTTTCTTTTTACAAAATGTCATACATAATTAAGCAGGTTTCATTTTTTTCACTTTTTTAATTCTCGATTTTGTGGCACTAAATAAACGATAAACAAAAAAGTCAAATAAGCAAGCAACAAACTGACGGGAGGGGGTCTGCTGCTGATTACTGATTATTGTTCATCATTGCCATAAATAGAGATGAGTATGTAGTAGAGGAGGGAGGGAGGAGAAAACAGAAAAGATAGGTTCATTCACCGGCGGTCATGGACTCTGTTGATCACTCGACGCAATTGTATGGGGGAGTATTCGCCAAAAACACAGTAAAAAATGATCATGAGCGAAAACACACAAAATTTGGAGGTCGCCCGAGGAGCGGACTGTGATACATATGGAATGGATGGAACACAAAGATGGACGCGACATTAATTATTTTTGGGGTTAGGGAGACAAAATTAATGGAACGAAAACATCAGCAGAGCAGCGATGTTCGACGGACGGCGATTGACCCCAGCAGCCCCATTTATTTCATCAACAAATTGTTGCTGGTGGCGGTGTGGGTCCTCTCCCTCCCTCCTCTCTCGTCATGACTCACATGAGCGCGTTAACATCAGTGAGTCCTTGCACAAACACCCATTTATCAAACAAAAAGCAAATACAGCAAAAAGTTGTTTGATCAGAAATCACTAAAATATTGATTTTCCGTTGTCGTGAAATTTACAAAAAATTTTTTTGAAATCGATTAATGGAAAAAGTAATATTATTTTTTTTGAAATTTACGGAATTTTTTTTGAAATCAATTAATGGAAAAAGTAATATTATTTCTTGGTGTCAATCACCACTGATTCTCTCTGGACAGTCCAACACAGCGATTTTGTTTACTTACTTTTTATTAGGGTTGAGCGGGACCGGGACTTTTAACAAAAACTCGCGTTTGACTTATATGTACATATTAATCTTCTTTTTTGGCTACTGATCCAATTCATTTATGTCCGACCATCCGCGTGAAGCCGAGCGTAATTTAAAGCGAATGTGAGTGGCTTAAAAGGCAAATAATATTAAAAATAAATAATTTATTTTAAAAATTTGATTTTTTTTTTCCTATTTTTAATACTTTCAGCTACATTTGTGACGATGTTTGGTACAATGTCTTTGATTGGACTTTGCGCGCCGATCTTGGACTGAAACTTGCTACGACCAGTCACCGATTCGATGGATTGGTCGACAGACAATTGAGGGGCACCCGACGATGGACACTTGGACACATTGGATTTCGCCGATCCACGGACGACAATCGAGCAGTTGTATGGAAAGGCGGCAATGCGAACAATGGCGTCTTATTGAAGGACTCGGCACTTTTGGATGTGCCGCCGCCGTCCAATTTGATCGGCTTCCAAAAAATTGAAATTCGGTAAGTAAATTGAATTCATCATCAAATTTTAACCCGTTCCAATGGCGCACGGATCAATGCCGTCTTGACCAAATACCGAAAATTCCCGTTCCCTAAATCGGACGGGATTTTATCGCTTTTTTGGCCGAGATGGGAATTTGTCGGTTCTAATCCAGTTTATGCATCCAATAATCTTTGTGTTCAATCAAATTTTATGCGACCAACATTATGTCGGCAGTATTTCCTCATTTGAGCCTCGTAACTTGCACCCCTAATTCTCGATTTTTTTCCTATATATTTATATGTACATATTTTAGGCGTTTTTTATTTTTTGCCAGTTAAATTTTAAAAAATCATAAAAACAATTTTCTAGGGGGTTTTGGGGTCACTGATCCCGGGTCCGACATCCATTTCGCCCAGGTTCGGACCCCGGATCCAAATTTTGATGACTTTTTAAAATTAGAAAATTTTTTTCAAAATGGGGGGGGGGTTGGGGACCGCGGGACCAGCTTTACTATTATATTACCGAATAACCTCTTACCATTTGCCGTAATTTGTTTAAGCCAAAAAAAAAACTGTCCATCCATTCTTTCAGTTATGTTGACCAAGATGTCATTGCATTTCTGCATCGAATTTGCCATCTCTTCAACAGCGTGGACACCACTTTTGTTTTGCCAAATCATTGGAATATCAATGATTTTCCAGAATTTGTCATATTTATTTGGCCACTTATTGCACGACGACTCTACCGAATGAACAATATTTTCCTTTTCTTTCAATTACGAAGACTGATTTCTCCAACCTTTCTGCGGGACAGTGTCAATCTCCGAGTGATCGATGCCAGCTTTGGCTTTCCCGAAATGCCGGCCGACGATGGCGCGAGGGCATTGACTGGCCAAATAATGGCCAAATGGCTGCACACACCGCGCAGTGATGGGCGTCCAAAAGTGCTTAAATACGTGGTATTCTCAAATGAGATTGCAACAAAATTGGTGGGATTAAAAATGGTAATTTAATTAATATTTATGGGTTATGCCGAAAAATTCGGTTTTCACGCTCATCACAAATAAAATGGGATTAAGGTTCTTTATAATGGCGCATATTTTTTGAAGGCATTTGTTAACGCCGAATCGCCTGTCTCTTACATGATTTATCTGTGTACCATCGGTCTGAATGTCGGACCATTTGAGTGCGAGAATGAACGGACCCGAGAACGGATGACACTTGAAAAAACAACTGGACCTGGACGCTATCGTGAATATTGGCTGCTCAAAAGGGGCCCAATTTTGTGGGGCAAAAGCGAATGGACGGAAAGTGAATGTCGAGCAAAAGCATCCGTTGAAGATTTATCGGAGGAAATGAATTTGATTTGTTGCGACAAAAACATTACATTTGACAAGAGTATTACATTCGATTCAAATTTTATTGTTTAACCATTTTTCCTACTTGCCGATTTATGCCAATTTGTCGCTTCCATTTCCCGTGCAAATCACACGCCAGACCCGTATCCAGAAAAGCAAATTCTTCCCATTTCGGGGGGGGGGGGGGGGGGGAATTGTGCTTAGAATACGATTACTTAACTTTTTATGGTTCGTTAGAAAAAACATGACATTGCAAGGATTTGACATAATTAAAAAAACAATCAAATTCGACGCAATAAATGGGACATATGTCATTCGAATTTTTTCATTGCTTCAATTCTCTCCGGAATTGGCGGATGCGAGTGATTGCACCAAGAATAGAGCCAATCGTCGACAGGCAATGAAAGATTGTCCTTGGCCTGAAAAAAGGGACATTCATTCATTCACACGTAGAAATTGTGGCACTATTTTTCCCGAAAATTCGTTATCCCTGGCCCGTCTCAATTATCCATTTCGGGTTTTTTTTCCCCGTGAAAATTCGGTCTGCAATCGCTAGGACCAATTTCTTCAATCCAGTAGCCAATTTTGACGCATGGCCAAGCGTTGCTGAGAAATTGTCGGCAGCAAATTCGCACTTTCGCGTAACCACATTGACCAAAAGTGAACAGAATTCGGAATACGGTGCTGAAAAAAATGGGAATTTATAATTTTTACAAAAAACATCCATTCCTCACCCCCACCCTCCCACCACCATCCAACAAAAAAAAAAACGAACCCAAAACAAAACGGCTGATGATAAGCAATCCGACCAAAATGGGCTGTTGTCGCGCAGGTGGAAAGCCGAAGGCAGCGAAAAGGTTCTCCTGCTGGTGGAACAACGAGAAGACGAACAACATGATCAGCAGGTTAACCTGAAGAAGAGAAATTGGATTTTTTTTTTTTTTGCTTGGAGGTCTCGGAATTACCGACTTTCAGAAAATTTATTAAGGTTATTCAAAGTTTTGAACACAATTAACGAGTAAGTCCTTCGACTTTTTGAGCCAAAACATCCGTCCGACTGCGCCCAGCCATAAGACTTCACTTGGATTTTAATTCCGGAAAATTTTTTTCCTAAGGTCTCAGAAATCTTGAGGACTCAAAACTCAGGCAATTTTTGCGTCAACGGCGCTGGCGCCGTTATCCGCACTATGTATACCTCGGTGAACGCAAGGTTCATAAGTTGGTGGCCCATCTTCCAGTGGCCAAGCTCGTGGCCCAAAATTGCCACCACTTCGTCGTCGTCCATGCCAATCTGGCGCTTTTGTTGCTTTTCCGCACCATCACTTTTTTCATCATTTTCATTTTGTGCCGTTTTTTGTACCCCTTCGTCATCGTTGTCGGGATTTGATGCCGTTGTTGTCGCCGGCTCCGGCACTGTGGAACCTTCCGCATTCTTTTCGGCCTGAATTTTCATACCAATTGAAAATTTAAAAAAAACAACCAATTACCTCTTCGGCTTCCTCACTTTTGTCCGTTTGTTGCTCCTCCGGTGACTTAAACTTTTGTCGATAAAATTTCATCTCCCACAAAAAAAATATTAAAAAAAAATTCCACCGCCTTCGCATCGTCCTTTCGCTTGCTTTTATGCTCATCTTCCGTTGCTGTTTTTTTCTTTATCAGCTCATTCATCTCCTTGCTGAGCAAAGTGTCGAAACTGAAAAAATATAATAATAAAAAAAATGTCAAGCGAATTCCCAAGGCTTGGCCCCCATGACACTGACTAATGGATTTTCGAAACAGGATTCGGGCAAATTAACAGGATTTCTGAGAGAAGCATGGATTTTCAGAATTCAAGTCTCGGTTCGATTTATAAATTTTTTTTAAATTTCTAATCCAGCAGGAATTCAATTTCGGTGGCCGGATTTGTTCCATATTGTGCACAAACCGGACGAAGAAACGACAAAAAAAAATGTCAACAAATAAAACAAGCTCACAGAACAATGCGCTTGTTCTTCCAGAACCCGTACATGTACGCGTTGCTATGCGAGGAGCGCTTTGAGTCTTAAAATTCAGAAAAACATTAGCCTAAAGCAAAAAATTCCTTACTCTCGACGACATAAAGTTTGGCCAGCGGAAAACCCACTTGGGCAGCCAACGCCTCAATTTTTCGTTTCAATTCACTGTCCGGTAATGGCGTATACTTGTCAAAAAGGGGTGCAATGAACTCAGGGTAAACAAACATCATCACCTGAAAAATGGAGAGGAGGAGGTTAAAAAAACGAAATTAAATTAAATTTATGGCACAAAAAAAACGTACAAAAATGAACATGGAGATGGCCAGCCAAGCGTAAATGTGGAAATTTGGGCCTCCGTTTCGAATAATCCAGACCAAAAGTGCCACAACCGGGGCGCTTATCGCAAGGCTAACGCCCAATTTCAAGGTCCTATCTTTGAAGAAGAATGGCACAGTCTAAAATTTTTGGCAAAATTTTTTTAGGGGGAGGAATGAAGAGAACTTCGTTGTTGAACCCATGCTTCTGCTCAATGAAAAAAGTGCTGTAGTAAGAGAACGGCAACGAAATGAGCGTCTCTACAATGGAAGACACGCAAACAAAAATAATGGAATGCCAAATCTATAAAAAAAATGTTTTTGAAAATTACAAAAAATTTTTGCTACCAACCTCGCCTCCAGCTGGCCAAATGTACACGGCAATTTGAGAACATGTATTCCAAATCCAAGGGTAAAAAGTGCCCAAAAAAATAATCTAAATACCACAAATCATAAGAAAATAACCGACGGAGGTTTAGATGAGGAAATCTAGCAAACATGGAAAATTTAAAAAGTCTGTCCATGATTGCAAAAACTTACCGAATGGACCACAAAATTAAACGCAGCATCGACAAAGCCAAATTGCATTCTGTCCAATTGGTAGGCGCGCGCCTTGGCATAATCGGCATCAGAAATGATTTCCGAAACATAATCGGGCCGTGATGTTGTACAACGATACAACACATACTGTCGATAGGATAAGTACACATCCCAAATGGATGAGGCAAAAAAAAATGCATACAAGCAGCCAAAAATGGTCGCCGGGTCCATCTAAAATTTGTAGCAAATTTCAAAAATCAAAACCCTTTGACGGACTAAAACATAAACACGGACAAAATAAACACAAATAAGGATGATTGTAAAATTCGTTTTTACGAAAAAAAATAATCAAGAATTAGCATATTTAGGTAGAAAAGAATCGTGGCAAACGAATTGGCCGCCCGAAACGAATAAAATGTCGTCAAAATAAACATACATTTATAAGGATAGATTATAGGTAAGCAAAACAAACAGCTAGCACATCATTTTAGCTGATAACAGAAGGGTGATGATATGATTCATCACTGACACGAAAAACAAGTCAATCATCAAAGCTTATTTGTTAGTTGAAAGGTGGGATTTGTTAAATATTTAATTTTACACTATTTATATTCAAATATATGGCGTTTTGATTTTTGGCGAAATATATGAAAAACTAAAAGTTGGAGCTTATGTATGTTTTTAGTGTGTCGTCATAAATCCAGATATCCGACAAATCCTTTGTTACTTTTTTACTATATGGATTTGTGTTACTGTTTTAATATTCAGGTAAAATGTTTTCTACCCAGTCACAGCAACCACCTGCTTGGCCACCTGTCCCTGGCGGGGTTCCAGCACCGCCACAACAATCAGCCGCTTGGCCTCCCGGTGGAGTTCAAGCGCCGCCTCAACAGCCACCCAATTGGCCGCCTGGTCCTGGCGGAGTTCAAGCTCCGCAACAACAACAACACCCTTGGCCACCTGCCCCCGGTGGGGTTCCGGCGCCGCCACAACAGTCAGCCAATTGGACGCCTGGTCCCGGCGGGGTTCAAGCTCCGCATCAACAACAACACCCTTGGCCACCTGCCCCCGGTGGGGTTTCAGTGCCTTCTCAGCAACCAGCAGTTTGTCCGCCTTGCCCTGGTGGTCCATCGCCGCCACAACAACCAGCCGGTTGGCCACCAGTCCATGGCGGAGTTCCTGCACCGCCACAACAACCAGCCGGTTGGCCACCAGTCCACGGCGAAGTTCCTGCACCGCCACAACAACCAGCCGGTTGGCCACCAGTCCCCGGCGGAGTTCCTGCACCGCCACAACAACCAGCCGGTTGGCCACCAGTCCACGGCGGAGCTGGAGTTCCGGTATGCCGGTGGCCTATAAAATTTATGAGCATCACTTTGAGTCATGAAAATTGGACACGTTCAGGGTGGCGGCTTTCCTGCTGGCCCACCGCAGCCGCAGCGACAACGTCTTGACCCGGACATGATGCCAAGTTTGGTAAGCACTTTGCTAGGCCACTTGACCAATGGATGTTCGCTAGTCTTGGGCCTTGACTTGATGACTCTCAAGTCGAGAACTTTTGCGATCTTGACTCTCGGGAAATGAAGAGTTTCATGCAGCACTCGTGTTTGTGTTTTGTAGGTCCAAGTTGCTGAGGACGACCAGAACACGCGATCCGGACTGTTCCCCACAGGCTTCCCGCAAGCGGAAAGCCCGCCATTGGTCACCACGGAGATAATCGCACAGGATCAAGGTTTAATCTAATCGCGAATTTATTTTACTTAATTTTCGTTTCGTTCCTTTTTTTTAATTCCCTGTATTTGATAACAGAGTGGCACTAGGTACTGAGATGTTCTAAACGCTGAATTTTTCGGGACTGAATTAGAAGGATCTTTTCTAGTCTAGGTTAAAAAAATAATTGATTTTGTTTGTGTCAAGGAAATGCCAACCCAAAGTTCATGCGTTCCACGCTGTACGCGGTGCCACAAAATGCTGACATGACCAAGGCTACGCAACTGCCGCTGTCGTTGGCCATCTGTCCGTTCGCCAAATTGCATCAATCCGAGGTTTTGAATTGTGTCCTCCCTTTAAAATTACTCCGCCGAAACCCGAACCCGAAAAGTTTTACCGACTTCCATTTCATCCTTCCGATTTCTCCCTACAGTATCCACCGCCGGTCGTCGATTTGGGCGACATTGGGCCTATCCGTTGTCAACGTTGCAAGGCGTACATGTGCCCGTTCATGGAGTTCATTGATGGAGGACGCAAATTTCGGTGTCCATTTTGTCATGCGAACACGCCAGGTTCGTTTGATAATTTTCTACTAAAAAAAATCTTAAAATATTCTTCAATTTTAATTTAGTGGAGGACAGTTATTTTGCGCACCTTGACCACACCGGACGCCGCACGGACATCCAGCACAGGCCTGAGCTGTTTCTGGGCTCTTACGAGTTTGTGGCCACCAAACAGTATTGCAAAGTTGGTTTCCTTATTTTTGGGTACCCGGGACATATCCATTATTTGGTTCTGGAATGGGACGCACTTTTGGTTTGAAAGGGGTACCTGAAAATTTTTTTTTTGTTTCTGCACACCTCCTTCGTCCTTAATCCATTTCCTTGTTATTGGGTGGGGGGCGTTGGGAAAATTTTTTCCTTTTGCTGGTTACAGGCCTGATTATGTTACACCCTTTTTGAATGCCTGTACATTCAATTTTTTTTTTGCGTACAGAATGATGCGGCGCCCAAGCAGCCGGCCTTTATCTTTATGTTGGACGTTTCATACAACGCGGTGCGTACTGGACTGGTCGAGTTGTTCTGTCGCAACATTTGTGACATGCTCCGGGAATTGCCCAAGTGATTTGATTATTTTTTTTTGGATTTTATTGTAAAAACATATGAAAATTTAGGGAAAATTTCCGCGAGGGACCCTCCACAATGCGCATCGGTTTGGCCACCTATGATCAGACAGTGCACTTCTACAACTTGAGCCAGCCGGGCCGCGCGGAAATGTTGGTGGTCAGCGACATTGCGGACATGTTTGTGCCTTTTGTGGACGGCTTTCTTGTCGACTTTGAGCAGGCCGAAAGTGCACTGACCGTGTGAGTTTATTTATTTATTTATTGGTAAATTTTTATATTTGACCGGCACAATTCCCAAATTTTTGCGGCGCCATGGTCTTCCCTTCCCAGTCCCATCTTCCTCCTGGTCGAATCATGCACATTCTGGGGTCCAAGCTTTGCCTTCCTATCCACCCCTGTCAATTTTCTATCATGATAATAATACCCTGTCAATTTTCATGATAAAATAATGCCCTGTAAATCTATCATGACAATAATGAATCTCTCCATTTGCATTCAGTTGCCTGCGCGAGATTGTGCACAACTTTGCGCACACGCGCATCACCGAAACAGCACTGGGTCCGACCATCCAAGCGGGGCTGGACGCGTTGCGCAGTGCGGACCGGGCTGGTAAACTGTTCATTTTCCACACATCTTTGCCGGTGTTGGAGGGTGCGCCTGGCCAGCTGAAGGGCCGCGAGGATCGTAAACTGTTGGGCACCGACAAAGAGAAGGTGCCTGAATCCTATGGACTACGAAAATTTTTGCGAATTGGGCATTTGCATATTTCAATCAGAAACAAAATACAGTCCTGATTTGGACTTGGCAAATTGTCGTATGTTGACTGCGCATTTGCACATTTTTTTTTTGTAATTCCGATTTTGACGCCTAATTTACACCACAGACTGTGCTGTCACCGGCCACCGATTTCTACACAAAGCTGGGCGAGGAGTG
This sequence comes from Heterodera carotae, assembly GCA_024500135.1. Lineage (NCBI taxonomy): Eukaryota > Metazoa > Nematoda > Chromadorea > Rhabditida > Heteroderidae > Heterodera > Heterodera carotae. Next base: position 29,200 of record JAKKIK010000188.1, read on the forward strand.
CGTCAAGTGGGGCTGTGCCGTGGATTTGTTCCTGTTCCCCAACGCGTTTGTGGACGTGGCCAGCATTGCGCCGGCAGTCAGCACCACTGGCGGCATCATCTACAAATATCAATATTTCGATGTACGCATGTGACGCATTTTGTCTTTTAAAATTGGGGATTGATCGTGTTATTTATTTGAAATAGGCATTTAAATGAGCGGCTTGTATCAAGAAAACCGGTATTTAAATGGTGGTCGACGTCTATTTTTTAAATTTGGCATGTAAAAAGTCGGGTATTTAAAAAACAATTTGACCTTGTTCTGTTTGGGTACTTGTGTCCAGCGTAAAAACTTGTCCGAGATTTCCGCTTCATATTTCTTTTATTTTAAGGCCGAACGGGATGGGGACCGATTTTTGGCTGATTTACGGCACGATATCACTCGCGAGATTGCTTTTGATGTGATGATGCGACTGCGCACGTCAACAGGTGGGGTTGTAGATGATTTTGTGTAGTGACTGATCAGGATTAGTGAAAAATCCGGGGAAAAAATTTGTCCCACATTTGCCTTGGCATTTAAACCAATTTTTTATTTTTTTTTTGTTGGCTCTTTTACATTGTGCCCATTTAAATAAAGGCATTCGACCGACGGGCTTCTACGGTGCTTTCTACATGCAGAACACAACGGACATTGAAGTGGCTGCACTGGACGCGGACAAAGCTGTACAAATTGAGATCAAATACGACGACAAATTGGATGAGCGAGAGGCGGCCTATTTCCAGGTGTGATTTTTGGCATTTATTGCACTCTCATTGTTGTGTCCTTGCCAAGGCGGGCGTGCGGGTGGCACTTTTTAGTCCCCACTCGCTTGTCCACCAGGGATTTGTAACCTAATTTTGGCACTTTTGGGAGTCCAGACCTTTTCCGGCTTCCACCATACCCATCCTGCTATATTTCTTGGTGTATTTGTCCCATCCGTAAATACAATAGCAACAAACCAAAATTTTGTTTTCACAGATGGCCGTGCTGTTCACCAGTTGCGGTGGCCAACGTCGCCTTCGGGTGCACAATGTAAGGGGCCCTTGGGGGGAGAGGCTTTGTAAAATTTATTTGATATTTTTTAATTTTGTCTTCACAGTTATCACTTCCAATCAGTGCCGACTATGCGCAACTCTATCGGCTGATCGATGAGGACTGTTTGGCTACGCATCTGTTCAAACATGGCACTATTTTATTTTATTATCAAACATAGCACAATTAATAATTAATATTTATATTTTCTTATCAAGCATGGCACAGTTTTATTGTTTTTATTCTTATCCCTCGGATCCATTCAATGTTAATTTATTGAATTAATTTTAAATATGCCTATTTTTGTGCTTCAGCGGAGCAAGCGCTGCGCGAAAAGTCGCCCAAAGAGATGCGTGACGAGTTGACTGTTCGCTGTGCGCAAATGTTGGCCGCCTATCGGGAGAAGTGCAGCGAGGCCGCTCCGCTTGGCCAACTCATTTTGCCCGAATGTGCCAAACTGTTGCCATTGCACATCAATTGCATTCAGCGCCATGACGCACTCAACGGAGGTTAGTCAGTCAGTCATTCCACCGACAATCAAAAAGCCTGCGCCTAGGAAAACTTTTTTGGAATAAAATTTGCCTACCCAGTATTTCCGCCACTATAAAAATCTATATTTTAAAATTCTTTTATAACTAAATGTTCTTGCCCTTACCAAGAGATATTTATGTAAAAAATTTCCCCCTATTTTTGAGGTGCCGAAATTACCGTGGATGACCGTGCCTGGATGATGTCTTTGGTGCCATCGCTGAGCGTGTTGGCCACCGCCCATTTGTTGTACCCGCGAGTTTATCCGCTGACCGCGCTCGGCTCGCCACAACAACAACATGACGATGTTCATCAACAGCAGTCGAACGGTGGTGCTGCTGGCGATGGAGGCGGCGCTATACCCAACGTAAAGGTCCATCTAATTTGTTGTTGGGGTTTAAAATGAATAATTTGTGTTCGACTAGTTGCGGTATGCCAAACGATAAGGACCGTCTTTTTTGGAGATGGGGGGTTGTCTGTAGTTAGGGTCGAAAAAGTGCCAAGTTTTTGGGTTATCGTCTGTCGTTGGAGTTGAAAAAGTGCCCAATTTTTGGAATTGTCTGTCGTTGGGGTTGAAAAAGTGCTCAATTTTTGGAATTGTCTGTCGGGGTTGAAAAAGTGCCTAATTTTGAGATTGTCTGACGTTGAGGATTGAAAAAAAAATATAGGTTCAACTTATTACTATTTTTGTGCCAGCCTACCACGTTGTACTCGCTGAGCAACAGTGATGTGGATTTGCTTGCGAGCGAAATGGCAGCGATGGGCTTCGATGCCGGCGACCAACAAGGCCAACAGCAGCAACAAAGCGTGGTCGAAGTGCCGGCACAAATCCGCGCCTCCTCTGACTACTTTCAACCGCATGAGGCGTATCTGATTGAGAATGGACTTGTCGCATTTGTGTTCGTTGGTCGTGAGGTGAGTGAACAGCGCCATGGGTGGGCATGGCGAAACCACTACTGAATTTGGGTGTCCCCGGCATCGAACGCCAACCCGTTTGAGGTACAGTCCTTAGGAGGAAGAGGCATACGTTCCATGAGTAACCCCCTGATACGCATTTCTGCTTTCGCTGCAAAGTCAATTTTCAGGTTTCCAAGGAGTGGTTGCAATGCGTGTTCGGCACCAATTCTGTTGCACATTTGGACACTGAAAAGGTGCAGAATTTTGGGCCCAAGAAAATCGGAATCCGGTTACATTCTGGTGTTTGTCTTGTTGTGTTTTAGCATGAACTGCCCATGCGGCCGAATGCCCAATCGTTGGCGCTACGAAAATTGTGGCACTGGGCCAACACGGGACGGGAACGTCGCCTGAAGCTGTTCATTGTCAGTAGTTTTTTTTAAATCAAAGCAGCTGGCAGCAGGCCCGTAACCAGGAAAGAAAGGGAAGGAAAATTAGAGTAAATTTGCCCAATTCTCATCCCCCAGAAAATTTTCCTGGTTACGGGCTTGGTTAGCTGCGATGTTTTTTTTTCAACCTAAATGGTACCTCTTAAAAATGGTTATTTTTCCTAATTTTTTTAAGGTCAAAGAGGGGGACGCGCTTGAGGCGTGGATGAAGAAGTTTTTGGTGGAGGACCGATACGCGCAAAACGCCAACTCTTATGTGGACTTGCTGTGCACCGTGCATCGAGAGATCCGTTCCATTCTGTCTTGATGTGTCAGTTTGACGACGACGATGGCGCCACGTTCATTTTTTTTTTCTTTGTTTTCATTAATTTGTTGATAGGGTTCACATTTTGTTGTGGTGACAGAGAGAGAGGGATCCGCCTCCGTTTTGTGTGTGATGTGTAAAATGACAGAGTTCCCCTAATTTATACACACCCATCCATCCATTATTGTTAATTTCGGTGGTGCCGTAAAATAAAGAAAATCCCGTCCCATCTTTTTCTGCCAATTGACGCCGATGGGGCATTCACTTCTTCCACAATACAAAAAGCCTTTCTTCTTCAACCCCTACCGATCAGTTTAGTGTGATCAGAAAAATGAATTTGGTCTATTAATAATTAATTGGAACTTTTTGCTCTCTTGGACTTCGGATCACATCCACCAACTAACTGATCAACCTATATGTGCACTATTTGTTCGGCTATAATATATGTAAGGCAATAAAAAATTCCATTGGCCGTAACATTTTATTTAAACAACCATGACTTGATTAAGTGTACAAGAAAAAAAAATTATCAAAATGTGAATTTGGTTGTGTCTTATCCTACAATATTTGGAATAATGTGAGTGTCTGACTTTGAGAGGCCGTTCCGGGATTTTGACTATTCAGCAATTTAACAATTTCTCAAGTCAAATGATCGAGATGGAATGGCCCCTCAAATAAATATTATTGTTGACAGGTCTTTTTACATGTTTTATGACATTTGCTCGAATAAACACATACACAAAAGATCAATTTTTGTCGATTTGCGTTCGACACATTTTCATCTGTCGTCGTTCAACGGTCCTCCTCTGACTTCACTACTGAATTTCGTTATTTTCAAAAGGCCAATGTGCGTTCAGCAACGGCACCTACCCTGAGTTGGTTGTTGTTGTGAGGTTGAAGGTCCCGCCGCATCTTCCACTGCTGCGGACGACGAAGATGATGGCATTGGCACCGCCATCGGTGGTGTTGATGTTGCTTCTCGAGCACCGTCACCATCGTCGTCCCTGATGCCCTGGCCACCGATTGCCTCCGCAATCCGACGCCACACAATGTTCAACAGTTTGGAGTCCTCGTGAATTTCTGATCCGTCCATGTTGAAGCGCTACAAAAACTCTTTTTTATTGAACGCAATTAAGGGCACGTTTAGAAAAATTGTAATAACTAAAAACAGGGACATATTCATCTGGGGAGGGAGGGTTTTTGGCGGAAAAATGTCAAAAATCTTTATAGATATTTCTTTTTACAAAAGCACTACTAAAAATAGGATTTGGGTACCCAGTACCCCCCCCCCCATGATTCAAATCCTGGACACAACCCTGTGTTGAACTTCTGCCACACCTGCGCATTGTCGCACAACAAATCCACGTCTGCACTCATTTGGGCCAGCGCTGTGTACTTGTCCTCTTCAATTTTTTTGCGAATTCTGTGCAGATCCATTGGACGCTCAATTTGCTCATAGTAGTCCGGGTATTCACGCCGAGAAGGAAGTTGCACAAATGGGCCGGCCAATTTTTTGCCATTGCTGTTTTTTTGGATGGTTTACAAAAAAAAAATCAAACCCTACCCACCCTCTTTACCCCCAATCATCACAAACTCACGCCCCTACCTGGTTTTGTAATTGAGCAGCGTGTTCAGACATGCGTTCAGTTTTGCGTACAGTTTCGGGTTGGCCGGCGACTTGGTGACGCGTTGGCGCTTGCCGGGACCGCGACGCGCCCTTTGCGCCTCGTCGTTGTCGGAGCCGGCCTGACTTTGCTGTAAAAGAATGAAAATTAGAAAAAAAATAAAATAAAATTAAGTCCATTAGACGCTGAAAACAGTCGTTCCGCTCCTTGATGTTACATCATCTTTCCGAGAACCGTTTTGGCCTTAAATTTTTAGCCAGTCATCCAATTTCTATGTAATTAGGGTTTTATTCGAAAAAATTTTTTTTGCGAGATTTTTAAGCGTCTAGATTTAAAATATGTAGTTTCCTAAAAATACCAAATTTTGAGATTTTGGGACCAATAACTAGAGTGTGGCCATAACGGCTCCTTGGAGCGAAACAACGCAAACTCTCAAACGCGAAAACAGCCAAATATGTAAATTTGTCCCTTTTGTTCGGCAATAATATAATAGCAACCAACAAAATTGATTTTTTCACCAATTTTCGCCACTTCCAATTATTGTTTGTGGGATTTACCGGGGAAATTTTCCTCTTCCTTCCTCTTTTCTTCGGCTCTTCCTAAAATTGGTGCAAAATGTGATGATTACACAACACTCACGTGGTCAACTATATTATTATTCAACCCGGGGAAAAAAGAGCCAAATCCTTTTCCCAAATTTGAAACCCATTTTTTTGGCGACACAGCGACGGAAGAAGGCAGACAAATATTATCTATTCTTCCCATAAACTACCCAATATTAATTGATCGATGATCGCCGATCAATCAAAGATCAATTCAATCCCCGACTCCATTTCCCAATCACCTCCTCTTCTTCGGGCGCTTTTTTGCGCTTTCGGCCACGCTGTTTTGGCGCTGTGCCGTCTGCCGTTGTCGCCACCGGTGCCATCGGCTCGGCCCCGTCTCCGGTGGTGCTGCCCTTGCGCCCGGCACCAGGGCCCCGCTTCTTCTTCAACTGGGCCGGAATCGGCTCGTCATCATCCAACGGGTCACAGCCGTCGTCATCCCAGTCTTCCTCAATCTGACGAAGCCATTCCCGGTCGGACAACAGATCCTTTAGAGAGATGAATATTTTATAATAGTTATTCTAATTCAGGTGTCAAAAAATTGAAATTCTAATACCCGGAAACCGAACCCTTTTTGGGTATACTTCACCTGTGAATAGTTGACATCTTTGCGTCTTCGCCGTCCGCCCTCTGCTGTTAAGGCTGCTGCAGCTGTTGCCGCCATTGCATTAGCGGCGCTGTTGCCGTTACTGCTTGACGCCATCGCGAGACTTGCAGCAGCAGCAGCCTGAAAAGTTGTTGCGTTTGTTTATTATAAATATTAAAAATTTCTTAATAATAGCGTTAATTAAAATTTCATATTGATCGTAGTATCTGTCCCGCCAATTTGAAAGGCCTCACAACGTCGTCCATTACTAAACATATTGCAGTACCTCATCCTCCTCCGTGAAGCGACGACTCTGGTCCGCAATGGATTTGGGAATTTCGTCCTCCTCAATCAGACGCGGCTTTCGCCGACATTCCATGGCCTCCGCTCGGCGACGGTCAATGTCCATTTTCTGGGTGGAAAAATTTTGATACAAAAAATTGCAAGCCGCCCGCTATAACAAAATGGTTTTTTTTTAACTTTACCTGGAAAATCTCAAATTCCTCCTCCGATCGCGCAACCATTTGATTGATCACTTCATCGTCCGGCACCTCATCCTCATCGTTGTCCTCATTTTGGGCCTAATTCATAAAATGGGTCTAACATTTGAAAATGAGAGAATACTCCAGATTGAAGAAACTTTCTTCCCTATTCTATTCCTCAAGTGCCAGTCCGACCGATCATTTTACCGGACGCGCTTGCAGTCAGTTCACCTGAATTATCGCCTCCAGCATCATGCGACGCTCCGCTCCTGTTGATCGTTGGTCAAATTTGCCGGCTTGGATAACCTGCAAATTTATCCGGACAGATTATATGACATTAAACAATCGCCGGACTTATTAACATTATCACTATTTAACAGTGGCAAATTTAATTCAGAATTATTTGCCCAAATATTTCCAAAAAAAGCATTAATTATTCAAAAAAAATTTGCCGCGAACCTTCCTAATAAAACAAACATATTCAAATTGTTAGACCTTTTCGTCGACATTCAGTTTGAAGCGGGCAGCGGCAAGAATTTTCTCCTCCACACTGTTAGCAGTGATCAGCCGAAGCACGCGCACCTCGCGCGTTTGGCCAATGCGATGGGCACGGTCCTGGGCTTGCATGTCCTAAGGGGCAAAAATAAGGTGGCACATTTTATAATATGCACACATATATTATTGAAAGCAATTGCGCATGCCTGATGCGGGTTCCAGTCCGAGTCAAAAATGATCACTGTGTCCGCACTTTGCAAATTCAGACCAAGACCGCCAGCCCGGGTGGACAGCATGAACAGGAAATAGCTGTGAGAAATAATTTTAAAAACACCATGAATAAAATGCAAAATGGTCGGGGACACCATGAATATAGAATGGTCGGAGACACCATGAATAATGTAAATGGTCGGGGATACCATGAATAATGCAAAATGGTCGGGGAAATTCCACCAATTCTTGTCGAACTCCCGACCGATCAGTCCCACACTCACTCTCCATGGCGCGACCTCTTAGCGCAACCGGTTGAGCCTACACGCCCCCCCCCCCTCCCAACTCCGCAATCGATCACAGTCCCCTGACACCCACTCAGAGTTGGGCGCGTTAAAATCCTTCAGCATCTCGCCACGGTCCTCATGTTTAGTGCTTCCGTCCAGACGTAAGTATTTCCAGACTGAAGAAATTGTTTTAAACGGATTCATACAAAAAACAAACAAACACACACATCGGTACTTGAAGTAGTCCTCCATGATGTTCATCAACTGGGTCATCTGGCAAAAGATCAACACCCGATGGTTGGTCTGCTTCAACTTGGGCAAAATACGGTCCAACAGCTCGAATTTGCCGGCCACTCGGTAGAGGTCCTTGCTGAAAAACTTAGGTCAGTCAGTCAGTTTTCCATTAGCAAATTCATATCCCGTCCATCTCCTCGAATTGCCATGCGCTCACGAATAAATGTGCGGACATCCTTGGCACACTTTTACCGGCCGGCCACAGGCCGAACACCCTCAACCACTTTCATTACTGTCCCCAACAAACCCGCTGACTTCCTTGACGTGCCAATGACTTTGGCACTCGTCCTCCACGTTCGGAAACAGAAACGGATGGTTGCACAGCTTGCGCAAGTGCACAACCGTGTTCATCAGCGCACGACCGCCTTGCTAAACAAATGTTAAATTGAAGCAAATTCAGTCCCTCCATATGAAAAAGTGCAAACAATTTCTGGGTAGAACACATATCAATTTTGTCAGACCGAGAAATCTTAATTGCTGTTTGAAATGGAAGCCAGATCAATTTCTTCAAAAATTGACAAAATCCGAATTTTGTATCCTTCACAATTTCCCGAAAACGTCATATATCACAATAACTCACATGTTTGCTGTCAATGAGCAGCCCCTTCTGCAAGTGCTTGTACAGCACGCGTTGCAATGCGCTCATGTCACATTTGATCACGTACTCCGTTTTCTCCGGCAGCTGGGACTCCACCTTTGGTGGGAAGGAAGGGAACGGTCAATAAAAAAAAATGTCTACCGTTTACCATGAAAAAATTTGTCAAAAACAAACACGCACACCTCTTTCTTAAGCCGGCGGAGCAAGAACGGACGTAACACTTTGTGCAAACGGCGGATGATCAGCATCGTCTCTTCCTGGTTCAACTCCAACTTCTCGCCCGTGGCCGCAAAGGGCGCATTGAACCTGACACAAATAAGCATTGTATTTGTGAAAGACTTGTTTGGGAAAATTTGCCCAATTCCCCCTCCTCGAAAATTTTTCTGGTTAAGATCTTGGGTACCCGGAATTCACCTAATCTTATCTTTGGGGGACCATATTACGAAATAATCTTCGATGAATTTTCTTTTTACCCTCCAATCCAGGCCAAGGAAAATTCCAAAAAAAATTTCAAGTCACATAGTCGATCCCTAACTGAAGCTGAAAGTGTGACTGACCATTGCTCAAAAGTGCCGCACGAGCTGAAGATGGAGGGGAGCAAGAAGTTGAGCAGTGCCCACAGCTCAGGCAATTTGTTCTGCAACGGCGTGCCGGTGAGCAGCAGACGATGCTGCGCCGTAAAGTAGGCATTCAATGTCAGTGTCAACTTGCAGTTGTGGTTCTTCATGCGATGGCCCTCGTCAATGATCATGTACTTCCAACGAATCTGTTGTTATACAAATGGGGGAGGGGGTGATTGGTTGATTATCGGGCCGAGAAATTTTTTATACCGAAAAATACATTTTCCGACCATAAGCCCCGGGGCTTCGGCTATCGGACGGTATAATCCCCCGAGATACTATATGTCAAGTCCATATAAAAAAAACCTAAAATCTATTAAAAAACCGAACACTAAGAAACCGCCAAAATATTACTTATTGATGAGAACAGTCAAACAAATGAAAATCCAGTCTAAATCCGCGAAAACAGAAAACGCACTTTGCCCAACAGCGATCTCTCCTTCAGCACATAATCGTAGGTCGTCAATAACACGTTGAATGCCCCCTTACGAACCAAACTAAATTAAAAAAATAATAAAATTTTTAAAATCGCAAATCCTGCTTTTAAAAAATTACGGTTCCAGCCGCTTGCGTTGGTCCTTGTCACCCTTGTAGATAATGTTGACCACATGCGGTGACCATTTGTCCAATTCAATTTTCCAATTGGAAATGGTCGACAACGGCACAATGATCAGAAAGGGGCCGTTCACCTTCTTCACCTCCATCAGATAGGTGATCAGAGCAACCTGTATGAACCATTTTAAGTACAATTGTCCATGCGTGCCATTTGCACTCACCGTTTGTATGGTCTTGCCCAGGCCCATTTCGTCTGCCAAAATGCCGTTCAAATTGTTGTTGTACAGCGAAACCATCCACTCCAGACCTTTTATCTGCAAAGAAAGGAAAAAAAGGTGTACAGTTTATACAGTCGTCAAGTTTTTTTGGCATGGTGCCAGAAAATCTGATGAGGACTTTTTTTTTACAAGACCTGGTACGGTTTCAGTTGCAGTGACGAGTCACCGCCGCCCAGTGTGCTGTGCTGTTTGACTACCTGACAAAAAAAAGCATGACAAAATAAAATCCCCAAAAATGTCAAAGTCAATTCATTCAGGCATCAATTGCAACACAACCTTTTCGCGAACACGATGCGCCGTCGCATAGTACGACTCCATTTGGGCCCGAGCATTTTTGTTGTCATATTCGTCCTCCTCATTGCGTGCCTTCTCAATGATGCGCCGATTCAGTTGCTCTTCGTCCAAATCTGTGCCATAAAGGTGTGGTTTCATTTTCAAGGCATTTTAGATGGAATTATCAGTCAATACCAACCGAAGCGCGTATCGATTTAAATTAAGTTGGTGTGCTTGAGGCTAAACTTAGCATTTGGACACGTCTCAAAAAAGCTATGATCATAAATTGACAAAAACTTTTATTTGGCAGTTTTTCGACCAAATTTCGACACCCGAATTTATGGTTAATAATTCGGTCAAAATGAAGGGGTCCTCCTAAATTCTCGTCTACCCCCTCCCCAAGCGCCTCACCTTCCATCTCGTCCTCTTCCTTCTTTTGCTCCGTCTCTGTGGCGATGGCATCCTGCCCATGTTCATCCTCCTCTTCCTCCGACTCGGGCTGCGGCTGTTCCTGCTCCTCTTCCTCCTCCGAGTCGGTGGCCCCAGAGTCACGCGACACCAGCTCATAGCCCGGATGGTGCTCCAACCACTCATCCAACTCCTCTGCCTTGGGCGCCTCATCCCCTAGACAAAAAAAAAAAAAAAAAAAAATCGCATTTTCATCCATTTCGAGTCTGTTACTTTTATAAAGCATGCGACGGGATGCCAACCTGATTTTAGAAAGCGGGATTTTGTTGCGACTGTTATGTAAACGTCGGAGAGGAAAAATTTGGGGAAATTTGCCCAATTCCGTCCCAAAATTTTTTTTCTGGCTACGAACTTGGTACTGTCCATACCCCTCCTTTCAAACGTAATACGTACACACCTTTCAATGTTTCGCCGGTGGCACTGTTGCGTACAATGATGTGTAATGAGTCGTCGCCGCCGGCTCCGTTGCTCCCGCCGGCGCTGTCCCCAGTATATTGCAGCTGTTGCCTGAGTTCGGCCATTTTGGCCTCCTTGCGCTCGTCTCGCTTGCGTTTCTTCTCCGTCTGTTGATGCTGACGCACCAGACCGGTCAAACTCTCCACGTACTCATCCGTCTGCGGAGGAATGAATGTGCATGATCATACAAATAATTCACGCATGATTTATACAAGAAAATCAACCCGTGCAAAAAAATAATAATAATAAAAAAAAACCCAGTTGAGACGCGAAATTTAAGGGGCCCGGCCAGGGTGGCGATCTCGAAAGTCCAAAATAATGACGCCAGCTCCAAAAAAAGGTGGCAAAATTTTGAAAAATGGTGGGAAAAAAGTGGCGCTAAAAAATATAATTTGGCATTTATTTTAAAATAAATATTATACAAAAAAAATGGTGGCAAATGCCAAACAAAATGGTGGCAAAATCGCCACCCTGGGCCCGCCCCTGTGACGGGTGCATGAATAAACAAAAACAACAACCTGCTTAAGCAGGTACACCAGCCGCTTGTCCTTCTTCTCGTCCAGCAGTTGGCGATAGCCCACATCGTCCTCCTCCATCAGTCGCATCATGCGAATCTTCTCGTTGCGCAGCTCCTCCTTCTTGCGGTCCTTCTCGTAGTTGGCATGGTGCGTTTGCACTGCCTTGCGCACCTTTTGCACGCGCGCCTGCACACTGCGGTGGAACTCCTTGAACTCTTTGCTCGCCTGCACAATGGCCTGAACAAAGCGGGATAGACAAATAAAACGAAATTTTTACAATTTTTTTGTTGAAATTTCAAAATAATCTTGACAAACCTGCAACAGTTCCTGGTGCTTCAATCGCCGGCGTTTCTCCTGCTCCTGCTTTTGTTGCTTCTCCAACTTTTCGGTGACACGCGCCTCGCGCAGTGCGTGCCGCTTGACGCGCTTGTACGCGTACGGGTTGAGCGCGGTCTCCAACGCGGTGTCACGCTTCAGACAGGCCATCACCTCGGCACGAATCTAAAAAATTAAAATTAAAATGGGAATGCAATTGCCTAAAGTGAGGTAGCAAATTTAAATTTCCATAATTTGAATTTGTGGCCCCCATAAAAGATGTGTCAAAAAATAGATAAAAACACCCTAAAATGGATTATATTATAATAATGAATGAAAAATCCCGTCATCCCCTCACCTGCGTTTGTAAATTCAACAGACGCAGTGCGCGCAACTCAATTTCCGCATGGATACGCAAATGCGGCGGCATGGCCAGCGGCAAATTTTGCAACTCTTCAATGCGTAGACCAATGCGATTTTGTATTCTGTAAAAGAGATATAAGACAATCCAAATAAAGGCAAGCACTGTTGATTTGGAATCCCCACAGTTTGGCCCAGAAAATTAAACCCGTTTAAAAACTCAGGGGCCTAAGAAACCTTGTCCAGGAATTCGGGATTTTTGGCATAAAATTCTAATTGTAAGATACATGATTTCATGATTACGGGGTCAAATTTGGTATCGCATCACCAAGAGTAAAAAATCCCGAACCTGTTCTCACGCTCGCGCAATATGACTTCAGGGTCAATACCGGGCGGTACCGGAATGTCGGTTGTGCGCGAGTTTGACCGTTGCTGATGGATCAGCAAAATTTTGGACAAATCATATGGCAATTTGTGCCCATCCGGCAAGTCGTACGGATATTCGTAGGGCAATGGCAGTGCATCGTCACGTTTACGATCGCTTACCTTAAAAAACTTCGAAATTGACAGAAAACCCCGTCAAATAAATTCAAATAAAAACCCAAAAAAATTTAAGACAAATTCGGAAAAAGAAATCGGTTCGATGTCCTCCCGTATGGCACTGACTTCCTTCAAAAGTGCACGAGGGACCGGCTCATTGCGTGCCAACATTTTGTAGGCCGCAATCTGCGCGCTCAACAGTCGCAGTTGGTCCGGACCAATTTTGTCTTGGGCACCGCCATTTTGGTGTTGCGGCGATGCATCGGACGGAAAATGATTTTGTTGCTGGTTCTGTACAGCAATACACTCACTTTCCATTTCTTTCCAATTATTTAAACACCTTGATTATGTAAAAGAAGTGGCTTTAATGTCTCTAATTAAATCGAATAAATATGGCTGGAAGGAAAGTATCAAAGCATTTAATTTTAAAAATTTGAAACGAAATGCGATGGACTGAATCTCGCAAACGTTTGTGGTGGCTGGGAATTAGTGACCGGCGAAATCAAAAAAACCGGGAGCGGGATTTCAAAAAAGAGGCCGGGTCCGGGATCCCGGCCCAAAATCCCGTCCCGGTTTAAATCCCGGTCCAACAAAAAACCCGGGACCGGGATCCCGGGAAAATCCCGGCCGGGATACCGATCCCGCCGGTCACTACTGGGAATGACAAAAAATGGTACATATGACAAGAGTGGACGGGACGCGGAATTGAATGATGGACAATGCCGAAGTTTGCCGGCCTATTTTCTCAACGATCACATTTAAATCGGTGATAAACTTTTTTTTCCAAATACAGTACCGGAAAAAAGTTTATGCGCCGACATAAAATTTTGAAAATCACCTATATATCTCGAAAACGCAAAGTGCTATCAAAATAATTCCT
>JAKKIK010000189.1:0-42844 GCA_024500135.1 Heterodera carotae
CCAAGCTTTTGCTTAGCATACCTTAAGCTAAAGAAGGCGCTTCGACTGGCGCAAATTTTGTTCGAATTGGTCGAGATTAAAAAAAGTTACGAATCTTTTCGACATTCGAACAACTGACTTTTTTGTTTTCCTAGACATACACACAACTCTGCCTCCGAGTGTTCGGTATTTTCCATTTTGTTCGACTTTTAGACCGTTTCGACCTTCGAACTGGTAGTCTAACACTCGGGGGGGGGAAACGAGGTGCACACGCTTATCGTACCGACAGATAACCAATGAAAAAAATTTACCCTAAAATTTAATTACTGAATAAAAAAGTCTTCACCCGGCTAAGTGAGTATCCCAAATTTGCGGGTCGTTCTTCTCTGAAAGAAAAGACAATGCTTTTTTCTGACCATTTTATGATTTTTTGAATTACCAAATTATTTCGAAATAATTCTTGACTTTTTTTTTATCTCAATGATTAAGGGATGATTGGTGGTACATTGACCAGTGCGAGCGGAGAATGGGCGCAATTTTGGGCAAATCTCGCGAAAAGATCACCGATGTCACGACAATGCTGAGGATAATGCCCGAAAGGGATGGCATTTGATGATTTCCTTTGGCCTTTTAAATTTTTATAGTGCCGTAAGAATTCAATTGCTGTGTTTTGCCGTACACTTTAAAGGACAGATTCAGTAAATAATTATTGTCAATAAAATTTCTGACAATCACTTATATGTAGTTATTTGTATCGTATAAAATCCAGAAATTCTGAAGAAAGCCCGCTTATTTTTTAAATATGTATGTTATCAAATAGTTTGGCACATATCAGAGGCAGTTCAATGTGCACAAATCCTTCCAAATGCCATTCGTTTCTTCATCAATTGCATTCCACAAATACGAGATAAAGAATTATGAGATTTTATAGAAAAATGCCGCAAATTGGTGAAATAATCATTAAAATTGTTATCGTGCATATGAAAATGCGTCGTAAATTATTTTTATCGAAATTTTGGTATTTAACCTTCAACAGAAGTCCATTGGGATCAGTCAACAGCACCAATCAATCAATCAGTCTCTGCTATTGCTGGACAAACGCCAACCAATTTTTATCGACAAATTTTTAGCCTTTTACCCCTAATCATAAAATGCATTTTTCTTTTAAACGGCAAATCCACGCATTTTCCAATTTAATCCAACAAAGATTAATTCGTGTTATTTTCAATGACGGTCGGTTAAAATTATTTTTATTTCGATTAACTATTTTTTTATATATTTTTAAATGGTTTTTTTGGTAGGCTCTGAAGGCGTCTTTCCCTACGTGTGGCTGCGCGACTGTTCACTTGACACAAAAACTTACACAATAACACCGGCAATGAAAGTCACTTAATTAATCTTTCAGATTGTTTAAATATGAAATAATTTGAATATTATTAAATTTAGGGCCGTCTCCATTTTATGCGAGATTTTGATACAAATGTTCATCCCTTAAATATCACATTAGAGAAAAATCAAAATTGTTTGATCATTCAATGGCCCGGGAATGTGATCAGTCGGTTGGTGAGAAAACCCTTTTTTAAATTGATTTGAACTAATGGTAAACAATTAAAAATTTTTTTATGGACGATATAAATTATAATAAATAGTGACCGATTTTCATATTTTTTCCGCCTTGGTTATGATAAAAGAAGCACAAAAATAGCATTTTCTCCGAGCACATAATTTATTCGATCCCTAAAAATAAATAATTACTATTGTTTTATTGCTAAAACATTTGGCAATTCCAAATTAAAAATGCACAAAAATGTGCGTAACCTTTAGCTATGAAAAGCATTGGCTGAAGAGTCGCTGTCCGGCAAATGATGAAGTGCGAAATTTGAGACGCAAATTTTATTTGGGCATTGAATGCGTTTGGAATTGGGATAAACAACAAATTGAAAGCCGAAATTTTCGTTTTTCATTGGACCGATTTTTTGCCGATGATCGGGTAATAAATGAATGATTTGTGTTTTATTTTATCATTAATTAATAATATTTACTTTTTCGATTTTGCACGACTTTTTGTGTTGCGTTTGTGTCAATGGAATTGCCGTTTTGGAAGGCAACAATGACCAGCAGAAGCCAACAACGACCAATTCGCAAGCATTGTTTAAGCAAATTGTTCAGCGGATTGGCTTTTTGCAGAGAAACCATTTTGGGTGGACTTTTCATTAATTTATAATAAATTACTTTTAATTAATTCTTTTTAGAGAAATTTTTGAAGTCATTCCAAAACCGAATGCCAGTAATATGGCATACGCAGGGGCTGGGGTAAGAAAAAAACTAAAACACTGAAATTTATTTTCAAAATTTAAAATTAAAATGCTCTAATTATGAAAAATGCCATTGCCAAGGAACTTCCCTATCACACCGATTTCCCCTCTCTCGCCGACCCGCCCCAACTGCAAATGCTTCACATGGCAAATAGAGCCGAATGTGGCGGAGGGCTTAGCATGTTCGTCGATGGATTTCACATTGCTAAATTGGTTGGGCAATTATTTAAAAACGAATTTTAGTTCAAATTATAATTATATTTTTAAATTTCATAAAAAGATGGCCCAAATGCATCCTGAACATTACAAATTGTTGTGCTCAATTCCGCTTGAATTTGTGGAGGAAGGCTTTGACGAGCACATTTTAATGGATGGAAGTGAGGAGCGATTTGATTTTGACATGGTGGCACGGCACAAAACCATAAAGTGGGTAAATATGCATTCAAAATTGCATTTTGTTATAAAAATTTATATTTAGTATTAAATTTAATTTATTTTTTGAGTATGCCCGTTTCGGATTGTTCTTCGCCTAACTTAAACTTAATTATTCCAAGGAATTTTAAAACCAAAAATATTAACAACAATATAAAATCGTTATTTAGGGGTGCTACGACACTAAAATGGCAACACACGGTTAAAGAAATTCAAATTTTTCCATGTTTCAGATTAGACGACCAAAATCGCGTGGTTCAGTTACAATTTGGCAATGTCATGCGCAGGTTGGCTGCTTGCTATAAAAAATATATATATATATATATTCAATTTGCATATTTGCAATTCGCAGTTGGTTCATTGACTGCGGTGACCCGTCGATGATTCAAAAAATTTATGACGCGCTCAAAATGTTCACTGAACTTTGTTATGTTCCACAACATCAGTTGATTTTCCCGTTGAATTCAGGTCAATTAATATTTTAATCCGAAAAACCACCTATTTTCGAATACATATTAAGAGCACTTAATTAAATTTTTAATGTATCGTATTTCGGAAAAAAAGCTCCCGGGGGCTCTATATTTCTGAGCACTTCAAAAAGGACTTATTTAGGAAGCTTTATTCAGGGAGCTGTATTTCGATCTTTTTTTACAAAAAAAAAACGAAAATAGAGGGTCTTTTGGACAATTTTCAGTCAAAAACTACTAAATTTTGATAAATTTGCCTTAATATTTTCAAAATATTTAAATTTTTATTCGAAATCAGATGATTGCATAGGTAGTAATATTAGAATTCTTATAATTAAGCTTTTTTAATTATTTTTGTTAAATTTGACTTAAATTTATTACTAATATTATTAATTTCTAAATAAATTTAGAGTTAGGGGGGCTTTAATTTAGGATGTACGGTATATTTTCTTTGTTAAAGGCGACACCGTTCTTTGGGCCAACACGCGACTGCTACACGCGCGCAGTAGTTACGCGGTCGTCGGTGTGCCGACGAGGGAACGGCGCGTTGTCGGCTGTTATTTTGGATGGGATACGGTAAAGTCGCGTGTTCGGATGCTACGAGATGTGCTCAAATTGGCGTTAAATCAACGCACTGTTTGAGGGGGGAGCATGGCAAATGTTTTTATTTTTAATATTTTAATTTAATATTTGTAAAGAATTAACTTAAAAGAAGCATAAATTTGATTTATAAAGCCGTTGTTTTTATTTGAATGGAGTTGTTAACCTATATGTAATATAATAAAGAGTAAAGAAATAATAATTGTCATACGGAGGTCAATTCGATGAATGAAAGTACAAATTCTTTACGATCACTTTTTTCAATGCCAAATACTTTTTTCTTGACAAAGTCTTCCATTTTTACTCTAAATTTTATATTCTCACAAAACTCATTAAAAAATTCCATTCTGTATTAATTTTTAGGTGCCTTTTTGTTTTGGATAAGAAAAAGTCGACAGGAGTGAATTTTTGAATTTGGCCAAGAAAAACTTATTTTAGAAATGAATTTTTTAATTTAAGAAGCGGTCCCTTGGTGCATATTTTCATTTTTAAGGAATAAAACCCTTAAATTTACATAATATCATTTTTAAAAAGTGGGAACTTTGCTGCTGCTGAAGAGAAGAAATCACATTTATTCTCAATTATTGGCTAATGAATTGATTAATGATACAATGATCAGAAGTACCCAAATTGGTGTTTAGGTCATAACTCTCTCCAATCAAAAGAAAATGATAAGAATGATTAAATTGGAGGCTGACAAAATAATTTTAATTAATTTTAAGTACCGTCCCTTTTAATTATTTTCCATTTTTATCTTCTTTTTTTTTCCTTTTTTAGCCACTGTTTGGGCAAGTGCTCCTTATTCCTTTAAATTATGTGGCGCTTAATGATAAATTTCGTCGAAATTGTCCTCTTTTCCCCGTGTTATCGCTTTATATTTGTCCATATTTGGCCAAATGTCCGTCTCTAAAACCATTTACTTTTTTTTCATCTCTAATCAAGTAATATGTGAAGTAGGTTCATTCATTATGCTCTCTTTTCCCATAGTTTTGTTCAGATAAGCATTTAATTTCGGTAGGGCGACGGACGGAGGGGTCAACCGATTATTGTCAAACAAAAACTGAGGGGTTTTGCCTTCCGTGGCCAGAAAAATAATCTTTTCCCGACAGTCATTCATTTTCCTTCACAAATTTGGCAAATTGTCATATTATGTAATAGGTATGGAACATAATTTGGCAATGGGACAATTCTTTTCTTTATTTTAATTTGGTTGATTAAATGCGACTAATCATTGAAAATTTAATTTAATAAACAGACAATGTACAAGCGCACTTATTACGTTTCGGTGCTTGTCGTCGCTTTCGGCAGTTCCTTCTCTTTTTACAGGCATTTTTTCATTTATTTTTTTTCAATGCATTTTTCTTTTATAGCTATGACGTCGTAAATCCGGCTCAAAAGTAAGCACAATTTTTCAATGCTTTTTAAATTAAAAAAAAATTATATAAAATATTTTTGTTAGCATTGTGATGAAATGGTTGAATGGCACTTATCGCGCACGGGGACAACCAAAGTCGGCTTCGGAGCTTGACTTTGTTTGGTCCGTCGTCGTTTCCAGCATCGCCGTCGGCGCAATTTGCGGGGCGTTGTCGACAAAGTAAAAATAAAGAAATTTTAAATTTAATACAATTATTCATTTTATGTCTGATTTATTTGCCGATTAAATGCAAACAAATAAAGCTAATATTCATTTAAAACATTTTGTACTGTTTTTAGACCATTAGCGGAAAAACTCGGCCGTCGAAACGCACTGATAGCCAACGGAATGCTTAACGTTTTCGGTGCTTTGTTGGAATTGTTTTCCAAAATGTTGGCATCGCCCGAGGCAAAAATAAATTTTAAAAAGTTAATTAAATGCCAAAAAGAAACTAAAGGTTTTTGTCACAGCTTTTGTTGTTTGGTCGTATGGTTCTCGGTGCCACAATGGGTTTAAGCTCGGGACTCGCGCCAATGTATTTGATGGAAATAACGCCGATGAAAAATCGGGGAGCGGCGGCCACCTGTCACATGGTTGGCACAAAAAAATAGGCACTTTATGCTAATTTAATTCGCCAACCTTAGACATAAAAAACGGCACTTATTTATTCAAATTCATCTTTTGCCACAAAAATTCGCTCAGATTGTTGTCGCATTTGCCGATTGGTTCTCCCTCTTTATGGGCTTACCGGAGGTTTTTAATCAATTTAATTTGAAAATTTAAATTAATGTTTTTGCATTTATTTAGGTGTTGGGCGATGAACAAAATTGGCCTGTGGCATTTGCATTTTCTGGCCTTCCCGCCTTTGTTCTTTGCTGTGTGCTCCCCTTTTGTCCCGAAAGTCCAAAAGTACTGAAGCCGAATTTCTATACAATATTATTATAATGTTTTTTAATGAATTAAATATTCTAAATTCACTCAAATATCGTTTATTTGTTACTTAATATCTCCTCACAGTTCACTTTGTTGGCACGTCATGACCGCATTGGCACTTTGGACACATTGGCACGTTTAGTGGACGTGCGCGAAGGACAAGCGATGTTCGAAGCTTTACAACGGGAAGGAATGAGCTCACGGACAGCGGGAGAGGTGAATGTCTGTTTATATGTACAAAATGAAGGGCATAATGGGCAAAAATAAAAATGGCATATCCGATCAATGATCAGTAAAATAAAATGTTCTAAAAATTAAATCAACATCATAGAATGATCAGCAACAGCACTCCACAATGTCTGTGGCTTCAATTGGCCGACTTTTCCGATCGGCGGAACTTCGAATGGCATTTTTGATTTGCATGTGGGTAATGGTTGCCCAACAAATGACCGGATGTGCCGCCGTTTTTGCTTATTCTACCGATATGTTTCTCAATGCCGGATTGGAACCGTAAAAAAAAGAGGGGCCAAGCAAATCCAAAATCAAAATTTAAATTTACAGATCCATCGCCCGTTTTAGTACTTTGGCCATAGGAATTATGTACTTTTTGTTCGCTTGCAGCTCCGTTTTCTTTATTGAACGAAAGGGTAGGCAAAAAATAATTAACAAAATTTTAATTTTTGTAAATTAATTTTATTTTCTTCCAATAATTTGAAGGTCGTCGCGCTCTTTCACTGTTTCAACTGACTTTGGTGACAATTTCACTCAGTTTTATGAGCTTTTTCTCTTGGATTCAAGCATCTTCGGGGGTTATTTTAAAAAATTTAATAATTTTTTGATAAAAAAACATTTTAGAGTAAAATTGCAAGTTATGCTTCCATTCTGGCATTGTTGGTTTACATGTGCGGGTACGGAATCGGAAGTCCGATCCCATGGATGATTGCAAGCGAAATATTTCCAACTAAGGCAAGCCTGATTAATTTTTTCACCTGGCGGTGTTTTTGTGGTCTTTTAAGCGTTTTTTAATAAAAAAATTTGGATAATTCAATGGACGAGGAGGGCGAAGACGATAATTGCAAAATACAGTGCCTAAACTTGATTTGGATTATTGTTTTGTCCTCCCTCGCAATTACCTAAATTTGCATAATTACAAAATAAAATGGCAGTGAAAAAAAAGAAGTTTCCGCTGACTGAAAAAGCATGGCGAAATGAATAATAAATAATATTTGTTTGTTCGTTTCAGTACCGCGCTAGTGCAGTTACTGTTGCCGTTACGATAGCTTGGACGTTGGCTTTTGTCATTTCGTTAGCCTATTTGCCATTCAGAGGGGTAATGAGAAGATATATTTTTGAATTAAAAGCATTTAAATTAATTTCAATAACAAAAAAAGAATGTTGAATGATTCAATTCAAAAAAAAATTTAGAAAGTCGGTGTGCCAATGAGTTATTGGCCTTTCATTTTGTTCAGTGCTTTCAGCGTCGGATTTGTCTATTTTTTGCTTCCCGGTATTTTAAATTCAAATAATTTATGCTAAACAAATAAAATTTGTAGAGACAAAAAATCGCCACACGGACGAAATAGCGGAGGAAATTCAGCACAGATCGAATAACCTCCGGCGCCATTCGCTTAACATTTTGCCGTCCGCAAGTTCAGTGCCCTCCGCGATAGGGTTATTAATTTTGAATTTTTTTTTTCTTAATTTATGCATTTAATTTTTGCAGCATTTTGCCCTCCACCGAAGTGTTGGCCATCAGTGCCAACCATCGACAACGCCTTTTGGCACACCGAAGCAGTTTCGCGGGCACCAGTATGGCGACGTCCTCCTCCGGCGCCTCCGGCGGCAAATACGCGTCGTTGGCCTTCACGCCGCCCGAGGAGCGCGGACTGTGGGAACGCGTCAGATGGCCCCCGCAGCGACCGAAGCGGGGCCGAAGCAGCACGGAAGGAGCAGCAATCAACGAAAATGGTGTCCAATAGTGAAAATGAGCACAAAACTGATTAATTATTGATCAATTAGAAATGCTGTCGCCGGAGGGGACGTCGGCCAATTAATTATTGGTCATGAAATGATAATAAGTATTATATATATTTATACGTGTATGTACATAATGTATTTATAATGAGACTGGAAAATTGTATAGTATAAACCGGTAATTGGTACGAATACATTAAATTCTGAAACGCCACAGCATTGGAAAATAGAAGCCCCGGGGCTTCGATTAGAGGAAATACGGTAAGCCATTTGTCGTGGACATAATCCCGTATTTAACTTTAAAATGTTAAAATTTTCATGAGCAACGGCGCATTACAAAGAACTTTTTTATTGGAAAATAATGACAGAGAATGGTAAAATATAAAATTTATATAAAAAATTTTAAATTTAAAAGAAAAAACTCTCATTTTGTGTCAGAACAAAATTGAAACAGTCTCAACAACAATCATCAGCAGATGTTCACATTTTAATTCTTCAAAATGTTCCATAATTTTTAGTAGTATTTAATTCAGCTGTAAATAATGTGGTACAATAAGAAGGAATAAAATGGTTTTTAATGCTAATTAGTAAATTATTAAGCAAAACATCGAATTAAATTTTAAAATATCAATTAGGTAATTATATTTATACAAAAAGTATTACCATAACTATTTTTGAATATATTGGCGCGACACAATGGACAATCATCACCATTAGACACTTTCACCCTTATAATTTATATAACAATAAATCGGTGTTTGAATGGTTTGATTTATATCAATTGCGGGTTGTTTATTAATTATTTTTATAATACGCAGGCCAAGCCGGGTTGACATTTTCAAAAACAATAAAATTTCGAATCCGTTAGGTCCCCCAACCTTGTTTTCCAAAATTCCCGGGCAGCCTTGTGAAACCCAGTGCCAGGCACGGTCTTGCTTGATCTCTAGTTTTATTTTAAAATAAATGTCGCTGCATTATTCCTTTCCCTTACCACAAATCAATGCAAATTGAGTGAAAAGAATGCTAAAATTTATATTTTGAAATAAGTTAAACAAAAACAAATTCCAAACCTCACAAGCCGGCAATTGTTTTACAACGGAATCCTTCTCAAATTCGGTCAAGCAAATTGCGCACGTTTCGCCATTTTCGCATTCGCTTCCGCGGATAATTCGTTGGGGCAATGTGTCGTAGACGGTTAGGCCTTGAGAAGCAAATAAGGCTAATGAAAACATTTTCTGTTTTGATTGCCCAATTAAAAAAAAAAAAGAATAGTTTTTATTTATGCCAAATTAAAATGAAATTATAATAAAATTTACGAATTGTTTTTATTCCATTTGAAGAAGCAAGTGAATAAGATACACTTCTTGATGTTGCTAAATACAGAATTTGTAGAATTAAATGCACAAATACCTTTATTAAAGACTTTTTCAAATTATGTTTTAGTTGAGTTTGGCTTAAATCATTATTCATTATCATGGACAGATAAAAAAAGATATACAAACAGAACAAAAAGTGTTAAACTACCCATAATATATTATAAATCTTTTATAAGAATTTATAATAATTATTTTTTATATAAAAAATAACGACATATTTTACTTGGTCTTGTATAAACAAAAAGTGGTCGAATTTGTAAAACGACAAATAAATTGGCCAAATTTGTAAAGTGAATACCGTAACCACATCCAGCAGAAATCAGCTTGGTAATACAAATGATGAGCACAGTCAGCACCCATAACTTCACAACAAAGAAAAATGCTGCGCCAAGAATTTGGCGCTTTCGACGCCGTCGGCGTTTATCTGATCGTGATCAGAAAATTGTTGGTCACTCTATGCTCTATGGTTGCCCCCAGACCCCGATCCTCGTGGCATTTTTGGGCCTCTTCCCCTGTCTCGGATAAGCCATCTCAGACTTTTTCCAATCCCAGAGATTTACCCTTAATATTGTCTGAGGAATTTGATAAATTTCCAAGAATTCCATTGGCCCCGTCGTTTGTCTCCTGCGACATAAGCATTCGCTTTCGCCGTTTCCCTTTTTTCTCTCCGCCATTTTGATCATTTCTTCCATTTTGATTACCAACAATAAGATAATTTTGCACCAAATTGGTCAACGGCACAATCATTGAAGAGCTTTTGACAAGATCCATTGAATTCGTAAATGGAATCAAATGAATGCCAAAGCGATGCTCCAAATAATTGGCACTTTCCATGGCGGAGAGGCGAATATCGTTCAATTGTTGCTGCTCAGCCACAAATGGTCCTTAAACATTTAAGTACTTAAATAAAAGAATTACCTATTATTTTTTATTAAAATAAATCAAATAAATTCAATGCTTTTTGACTGAGCCTTACCATTATTTAAAAAATGGAAAAAAATGTTACAATTTCACATAGGTATTCTATTTTTTTTGTGGAAGGAAAATTCAGTACTTAAATATTGAATTATTAAAATGGATTTACGTTTTTGCAATTTTTCAAGGGAAACCAACAATTTGCTCAACATTTGCTTCATTTGAGGGTCATCTTCGTCTTTGGCATTTGCAGCATAATTCTTTTTTTTACAAATTATCATTTAAAAACAAAGTTAAATATGCGAAAATTTAAATTACAATAAAAACTTGAACTAAAAACAAACACCTGCTGATGTCTTGCGGAATTTATGGCAATTTTGGCCAATTCGTCAAGCCGACTCAGTCGGCACACAAACTTTTGTGCTTCATCTGCCGCATTTGTGAACATTTTCACTGCATTTTTGCAAAGATTGTTCCAAAAGTTGCTCAAAGTTGAACATTCGTTTTTGTTTTGGGCATTTGGTGCTCCGTCACTTAAAGCGATTAAGGCAAAAAGTATCAAAATGCCAAACAACATTAAGCACTCCTAAAAGTGTTTATTTCTTTAATTAAAGAATTCTGAGGGGTTCCAAGATTTTTTATATTCTCAGAATTCTAAATATAAAGACTTGAAAAAATTATTAGCGATAATTTAATGCACATATTTCATGGTTTTAATGCATATTCATGCATATTTATTAATGCGCATATTAGCGACATTTGGCTTATGTTTTACAATGTAATGTTGGCAAATCTGTCTTTGTTTATGCCATCTTAGCATATATAATATGTATGTATGATAAAAAAAAGAATAAATTATTTTCTTGGTTTTGACGTCAATGCTCGCTCATATATTTATAATAATATTAAATAAATTACCTAATTGATTATCAATACTTTTGCCATTTTAACATTCATTTTTGCCATTTTAAACTTTATTATTATTGAATAATAATTTAGCTTCGAATTCAATAAATAAAATGGTTCCGAAATTCTTTTTTATATTACTCATTCTCTTCATGGCCATATTTTTAGCCATTTCTGCCAATGATATTTCAAATAGACGCCAAAAGCGAATGGACAAACGGCAAAACAATGTGATTTATTAAATTAATTAAAAAATTGAAATTTCAATGCTTTATTTAAATTCCATGGAATTAAAAAGTGTTATTTTTGAGAATTTGGGCAAACGAAAGTCGGGTAAAGCAGACAACAAAGGACAGAAACCGAGAAGACAAATTGATTTGAATGTTGTGCCTGCTGAAGAACACCAAAAACAGCGACAAATCTTCGCCGGCGGGGTATAAACGAACACAAAACAATTTTAAAACTTAAAAAAGGTTATGGATCTTGGCAAAATATCCTAAAAAAAGCGATAAACCGAAAAAAACCCCTAATGCTTTTTTGAGTGTTCGAATTTTGGTCCGAAGTCGGGTCTGTAATCCTGAGCCCTCTGTTCGCGTAATTAGGTGAAATGGATGAAGGATTAATTTTATGTTCAGCGACGCCACAAAATAAATTGGTCTGCTTCCACCCTTTGTTTTTCGTTTAAATTTATGATACCATCAAAAAACAAATACACATACCGTATTTCCTCTAATGGTTTAAAAGTACCCCGGGCCAACTGAAGTTTATAAATCCTAATAATAAAGTCAATTATGCAAACAATAAAAAAAAATTATAAAAAAAAGATTTTTAGGTACTAAGGATTTGGAAAATAAAAATTTGAGGATAGAACCCGTAAAAATCTGATAGTTATCCAAAACCGCAAATATTTTAGTACCGTCTCTGTAAAAGTTCGGTGCAGGGTGGTCTGGTTCGTGATTGAGAACTTATTATTAAGATGGTCCGAATGTCGAATATATGTATATTAGTTGCCATAAAACCGCTCAGTTTTGTTTTGAAAATCAATTATGGCAGTTTTTGACACCCAAGCTTTTTTGTCTATTCGACTTTCGGATTCATTGTATAATACCTTTAGACATTTGGCAGGAATTTTTAAAAAAATTGATTAGTTTAAGATAATAATTATGAATTTATTTGTAGTGATCATTCGTTATAAAAAATTTTACAAGCAAATGAATTTTGATTGAAATATAGAAACCCCCCTCCATTTGAAGCCCCCCTTCCATTTGAAGCCCCCCCCCCCCTAAAGGGCGATTGAAAAATAGAAGCCCCTCAATTCGAGGAAATACGGTAAAAAGTCTATAAAATTCATTGATTTTGTTTGTTTAATTCGTTTAATTCCATCAGAGTTCCTCTCACACTGACCAAGCAGCAGGGGAAAAGGTTGTCGGCAAAACACAAATGCATGATGATCAACTGCAATTTGATGATCATCCGAGCACAGTCAACCGCCACCAACAAATTCAATCCGCCGCCAAAATGTTTGACATTTCGCCAAATGCCATTGCCGAATTTCTAAACTATTCTTCGCCCGCCGCCAGTCCCCCGTCACCTCAGTTCTCACCTGCTGCTGTTGATCACCAATCTGATCCGTCTACATCTATCAATTTGGAATGTTATGACGACTATGAATTGGATCCTGATTATGTCAAAGATAAGATGGACAATGATAGCCAAAACATGGAATGGAAGAAAATATACGAAAGATTGGAAATCAAAAGGTCCGGACGCCTAAATGCGTACAGTCTTGCACTGGTGTTGAGCTCAATACCCATCATAACAATCGAGGTCGATGTGGCACAAATGTTGCAAGATACAACGGCACTTGACATTTTCATCGACCTAAATAGCGGAACTTCAATGGGATGTGAACTGCTTGGGTTTGAGGATTTGGCAGGGTATTTCATCGACATGCTTAAAGGCAAGAAGACAATGATCAAAAGGCAAATGGACATTTTCAGGAGATCCACAAAAATTGAGCAGCTAAAAGTTATATGTACATTAATTTATTAAGATCTGAAGAGCAGAGATGAGTGGATTGCTGAATTGGTAAATAAATGCGCTAAAATAACAGAGGAATTGAGCAAAAATGGCGAAACTTCCAACTGGATGCTCAACAAGAAACTATGGAATTTGCATTTTTATGCATTGCTATACGAACTTTTGGGTGCTTTGCTCAAAGAATTAGAGCCCCAAATTAAGGAAACATTGCACAATTATTATGACAATATGACCAAATTTGTTGCCCATGTGTCTTTGGAGCTGAAAAAAATGTTAGACACTGCGAAGATTGAAAAGGACATTTTTGAAAGGCAAACGCAAAATGAGAAGCAGCCGAATCGGGAAGAAGCTGCAGAACATATTGTAGCAATAATAAAAAACATATTCTGCCGATCAGCAGAAGAACAGAAGAAGCAGCAGGGAAATGATGGCAAATTAAGGGACTGAATGGACGGGGCGGAATTGGCATGATCAATTGTTGTTGATCAGATCAGTGATTAGAAAGAGGATGAACCGGAATGGAGGAAAGGCGATTCAATTCTGAACACGATAAACAAAACACTCTTTGGATGAACAATTATTCTAAAATTATTTTAAATCACTTTCCACTTAAATAGCGTGATTTTTATTTTCGAGCATAAAATTCCCGAATTCATTAAATCGTATCAAGCACTAAGACAATGTCGGGGCGACAACCCCCGACCAATTTGTCGGGCGTTGGCTGGAGAATTCTAAAAATTTCGGGGATGGGTCCGGAATTGGAAAAAAAATATCTTAAAAGGAAAATGCATTTACGATAAAGTGGTGCCGAATTCAAACAAAATGCGACCACTGTTAAGGGAAATGGTCGACAAAAAGAACACTTAGCGGAAGTGACACGGCGACGGCCGACAGAATTCAATGCCATCCTCCAAAAGATGGCCCAGAAATGAGGACGATATGCTTTTAAAAGTAAAATTATTCAAATAGCTTTATTCTGGGTATTTCTTGCTAGTTTTCACTTTGTTGAGCAAATGAACATCGGAAATAGAGTTTGCAAGCCTGGATAAAACCCAAAATCGGATAGTCGAGACAAATGAATTGAGAATTGATTTCATCCGATTCCGCTCATCGGTTTTAAGTCGATATTTTTGAAAACAAATTACCTAATTCAATGCCCCGGGTTTTCATGATTGGATATTGCCCCTCGGTGTGCATCCATCCCAAAGTGTTTGTAAATTTGCAACAATTCTTAAAATAATCACAATGTCGTTCTACTTTCTGACAATGCAAATGATATGATTTTTGAATTTCTGTTGGACATGAAGAAATGCTCAATTTGGAAATTCACAACAAAACATTGGCACTTTGCCAATGTTTGTTCAAAAACGGTGTCTGCTGCTGTTGCTGTTGATGAACACACCTTCCATCAGTTCGTTGTCGTTCATCGTTTTTCGGAGCTGACTGAGTCGGTGCGGTCCAGCACCGACAGCACAACAACAAAATCCATTTCATCAATATGTACACACTCACAGCAGCCTCAGCCAGCACACACTTTCTCGACCAACCAGGCACAAAAAAAAAGAAGCGGACCATTGGAAATAAGCGCGGGGATCGGGCAGAGGCATGAGCAAATAGCAGGGGAAACGGAGAGGGACAGAGGGCAGTCCGACGACGACACAAAATGGGGGAGAGGGGGAGGGGGGCCACTAAGTAAACAGAACAACAACAAAATCAGAGAGTGCGCGGATGGGGCGGGGGCGATGATGGACTGTTGTGGCCCCCGCGGGGGAGGCGGAAGAGCCGAGACGACACAAAATGGGGGGCGGTGATGGTCAGCAGCTGGCGCGGACCAAACCAACCACCAACATTCACGACGGATGTGTGTGTGTGCGATCTGAGCAGCCAGCACACAAACAGCACAAGCAATCTCGGAACCGAAAGGCCCCGCAAAGAGACACTTTTGTGTTTAAAATTTAAATTCATATAAATATGTAAACATCAATTTTAAGCGCAACAAAACGGCCAGCAGAGGGCACAACGAATTTGCCACCAATTTGCCGGCAGGTGAATAAGTAAATGTAAGTCTGAGGGGATGAGAAAATGGACACCTGCCAGAACCTCAGTTTTTAATTTTAAAACTAAAAGTGCGTGTGATTCATTGCTTATGCACATAATTACTTTCTTTATACAAATTTTACCTATTTCGAATTATCATATAAAACAGCTAATGTTATCAAATATGTAGGTTTACTCATCAATGAAATCCTCCTCATCATCCTCACCACATTTTGCCGAGTTGGAATCCGACAAAGATGCCGAAGCGACGGAATACAGCAAAAATGATCAGAACAACAATGAAGCTATCATTGATCACCACCATCTTCACCACCATCATCATCATCGACTGTTGAGAGTGCCCAATTTGCTGACAGTTTTCGATGAACCGATGGATTTGGGGGATGAGTGCCCCCGCTCGGACGAGGAATTTCCGACTTGCGAAGCCGTCGCATCGGGCCAATCGTTTCCTGCGGTGTTTGGCAACTCAACCGCTTCATCTGCTTCCGATTTCCCTTCGACAGCGCTCCATTTCCATCCTTTTATATCGGCTGCCCAATCACTCCAGTCAACTTCAGTGATCACAAAGCTCCTTACGATGGCACCGTTCAATTCACTACTAACAGTGCCATGCCCGACGGCACTAACATCGAAAATGGCACTTTTGGCCCCGTCGTATCCGTTGCATTCGACAGTGAGCACGCCGAATTTGCATGCTGCGCATATCCATTCCCCCAGTGGCAATCAGCACAAAATTGGGGGACATAATACCATTGGCGGGATGATAACAACGACAAAGGTTGGATGGAATTAAGTAAATAAAATTTAATTTTAAAATTACTAAATTGTATAAATAACATTTGAACATTTGTTTCATTTTTGAATCATTTCCTATTTTAGTTAATTCCTTTCCCGAATTCCCACCTGCTCCAAACTCTGCCTACAACTTCGTCTACTCCTTTCAAGCCAACTTCAACAACAATTTCATCAAATTTGCATGGCGTCGGGGGCCCATTTTGTGTGCCAAATTATGAAGCAGACAAAAAAGTTACCGAGGCATTGCTCACTTCGCCCCAGGCATTTGCACTTTCGGGCCTTCTAAATCCAGAAATGCTCGGTTGGAGTTTTTAAATAAAAATATTTCAGAATTTGTCCCTCCTCTCCCCCTATTCGTCTGCTTAAGCGAACAAAGCTTTCGAATGTTAAAAATGTTGTAGCAATTGATTGTTTTAAAAAAGTTCTAAGCTAAAAATACAGAAGTTGATTTATAACGGGTGCCCGATTTAAAATTGGTTGATTTTGAATCTGGTGCCACTATACAAACAATGGAAAAGTTGGCATTTTTTACTTTTGGTTTGTTTTCCTTGCCTCATAGCATTTGCGCTTCAAATTACATTACGCTTGGGACGGGCGGGCAAACGTTATATTTGTGCCGAAAAAACTCCCAATTTGCAATTCAGACAATGTGCAACTTTGGGACCAATGGCTGTGCCAATTGGCCACTTCCCTAAGTCCACAACAATGGCAAATGTTCTGGCGTCATTATGCCATGCTTTTCGGGCTAAAAGCTTTGCCGCCACATTTGTTGGAATTCTTCAACAATTCTTCGTTGAGTCTTTACACCGACGAAGTAAAGCCGAACGTCATTTTTAATGAATCGGTTAAAATATATAAATCAAATTATATACATTTATTGTTGGTGGAAAAGTTCCCCCATATACCCAAATGGTTATGCTTTACAATTTGCCATAAATATTTAGTCGAATTTGCCGCCGTCCGAAAGTGCCATTGGCGATGAAGCGACCACTGATTTGCCGACATCATCCCTTCTTTCATTGTCAGCCTTTCATCGACAGCGCCGAACCGGAATTTGTTCATTGGATGATGAGGGAATCCGCCGAATCCAACAGGACCAATTTTGTAAGTTCAATATAATTTCTTGAAATTAATTTCCTATTTTTTAATTGGCATTTTTAAGGGGGCGGGAGAGTCAATTAATTAAGCCGATATAATTAATTACTTATATTTTGCGATGCTTTATTTGCCTTACAAATTAGGAGGAGAACAAGCTCAATTAGCCTTTTATGTTGGACGACAACTTTATTTGGTTACATTTAAAATTGCTTATTCTCTTTTGGGTACCAATGCTTCGATTTACAACGGAACTTTTAATTTTAATTGCTTTTCCGCCCGAGTAAAATTTTTTTATTATTTAGTTTTATAAATAATTGAAAAACTGAGCAATTCAATTACAAATTAAATACACAAATTTAAAATTCAAGTCAATTCGTCACACTTTTAAGGAATTAATCAGTTGGAAAATTGTCGAATTTGGCCAAGAAACATTTTTTACCTAATTCAATTTGACGCATTTGGCGGCATTTGGTGGCACTCAAAAATCACAACACAAAAATGTGCACGCACAGAATGTCCAATTCCAAATATAGCAACTAAAAAATTCATTTTACAATATCTAAGACCTTTTTCCAACTTATGGCTTTTCTCACGGCTTACACAAGCGAATAAAGCAATGGCGAAAGAAGCAAAAACAGCGTGGGCAAATGAATTTTTTAATTTTGCAGAAATAAAAAATGTATAATATTTTCTCCAAAAAGGCTACAAAAACCGCTAGCATTCATATTGTGTATTATAATTTTCTTAAAACTATTTTTTTATTATTTTTAAGTTTAGGTTTTTGTACTTTGTCCATCTCTTGAGCTGATAGAACATTTTTTGAATATTTTCAAATTCAATATGAAACTGTCTCGACGGCCTCTCGAGCAAAATTTTGCATTTATTTTCGGCGCATGGCTCCCCCCAAAAAAACTTTCGAGACGATTCCCTCGCCCCCAATTCAATCGATGTTTTCGCGCGCATAAACCCACAAAATTTCTTTCACATTTCTGCCCAATGTTTGGCGGAACGGAATGTGAAGATGAAGATGAGGTGAACAAAAACAACGCGCGACAGCTTCCGACGAGCACAGAGAGAGAGAGAGAAAGAGAGAGAGGGAGAGAGAGAGACAGAGAAAGAGAGAAAGAGAGAGAGGGAGAGAGAGAGACAGAGAAAGAGAGAGAGAGAAAGAGAGAGAGAGGAGAGAGAAAGCGCTTTTGGACGTCATCGCTGGCGGCGCAAAAATGTGTCCATCCAAAAATAGCCCATCGGCGCCCATTCCATCGCCCAAATTAGCAAAATAATTTTCCAGGAAAACATATGAAACGCATCATTGAAATGCTATTTGATTTTGGTGCATTGCTTCCTAATCTGAATGAAGCAAACCGACCGCGTCACAAAGCGCCAAAGGACAAAAAGCAATCAATTTTTTAATTGATGTCCAATAATTGAATTTGTTAGTTATATTCTCATTTCGTTTTTTATCCTTTTTGATTTTGTCTAAAATAAAAGTTTATTGTCCCCGCATTTCGTTGCTTCCAAAAATAACATTTTGTTGGCTTTTCCGCGGCGTCGCCGCGGGGCGTCGGCGGGCGGCAAAAAAAAAGAACTGACGAACGAACGCAGCAGCATCTCATCTCAAATTTAGTAACTGCTGAACAAATATTAGAATTAATAGCACAATGAATGAATGAATGAATGAATGAATGAATGCCATCATTCAGTCAGTGCCAAATGACAGCCGACGCCGGCACCGGCGCTGGGGGCATCAAATTCCAACAAAAATTAATCCGCAAAATGCGGCGAACACACATCATTGCATTATTTTCACGTTTTAATAATTTTTGACATCCCAATTTGAGACAAAAATTCAGCCATATGTTTGTAACATAATATACCTATTTTAATATTTCAATTAAAATACCTAACTAAAAAAACGGGAAAATCCGAAACTTTTTAAAATTTTGCCCTGTGATTTGTACGCTAAAATGTGCCTAAAGACGACAAAAAGCAATTCATTCATTCATTCATTCGTTGGTTTGGAGGGGGAGGATCAGTTCTTGTCGTTAGCTGCCTGCGCCAGGGATAATCTCCCCGTGTGCTTAATGTTTGTCTTCTTCCCCCCAAGGGTTTATCCCCCCCCCCCCCAAACTCTCCCCGCCCCCCGCCCCCGCCCTTTTTCCCCGCTTCTCCCTCCCTTTCGTCCGTCCGTTTTCTGTGTTTATGCTGCCATGAATATATATGTGCTGCTGCTGCTGCTGCTTATTAACACTCACTTAATATCCTTCTTTTGTGTTTGTCTGTCTTCTCTCTAAAATGGAATTTCTCACATTTTTTCGATATTTTTGACAAAATGAAAATTAATAATTAAAATTTCATCTTAAATATTTAAAATAAAATATGTGTTTATGTAGCGTCTCAAAAAACGTGCGTCACAATAAATAGAGAATGCGATAGAAAAATACAAAAATCTTTTCCTCTTATTTTGCCTTTAAAAATACCATCTCACACCTAGCTCCGTCTATTTTTTTAAATCCGTTAAATTTTTCTTCAAATTTTCATCATCGCTAGAAAACAAAATCGGTATTGTTTTGCTTCTATTTTGCTTTGAATTCTCATTATGACCTTTCGAATGATACCAAAAATATAAAAAATGATTGAGAACGAAGCAAATCAAGACAAATCATAGAATAAAGAAATTTAAAAAGTCACTACCACTTAGGTGATTCGAATTCCATGTAAATTTGCAAGACATTTTTAATGGACCACTAGGCCACAATTCAAATCTTTAACAATTTGTTTTTTATTCCATCCAATTTGATCATTTGTGTTATTTATTATATGTATTTATGATCGCTTCACTTCACTTTGTTTTTTGTGTGTGTATTTTAAATGATGACGTCCATCCCTTGGGGGGATTATGGAAAAAAGAGTTTCGAACGCCATCATCCCCCATTTATAGGTGTAGTAAATGTTCAATAAGGCATATGCAAAACGTTTAATTCCAAAAAATGATTAATCACAAAAAAATAAACAAATAAATATTCCGCAACTTTTTTTTAAAGATTCATTTTCAATAAAACGTCAAACAATAAAATCTATGCGACTGATCCAAGCGATGCTAACTAGTGAGAAAATATTGCTGCCAAAAATTGAAGAAAATTCTGCTCCAAAAAATATGTCCGCCGACGACCCGCCGCCGTCGTCGGAGGAGGCGGAGACGGAGACGGACGAAAGCGATGACAACGAAAACATTGAAAATTTCAGTCCGTACGGGGGGACGATCAGTAGGAAACGTACCCATCGAAATCCCACCTCAGACACGGCCCAATGTTTGTTTTTATTTGTTTGTGGATCTCAGAAAATTGGCCAAATTTGGGGAATAATTAAGTACAATTTAAAATAGTAATATTAGTGATAAATGTTACCATACACATCAACCTATTTATCACTTTGTTCAGTTCGCAACTTTTTGGCAAATGCGAAGGATGACTTTAAGCAGAAATGGGACAAGGTTGGCCAATTTGTACCAATCAATCACATCAATCGTCACATATTTGGCAACTTTTCAGGGCAACAATTTGTCGTCGTCCAATGGCAATATTGGCAATGGCAATGGCAATGCTTGTCTCGTCGATTTTGAGTGCATTCGAATGATTGGCACGGGCTCATTTGGCCAAGTTGTGCTTGTCAAACACAAAAGGACGGGCAAATATTACGCGATGAAAACGTTGGAGAAGCAAAAAGTGCTCAAACTGAAACAGGTGAAGCAGCAGCACAAACAGACCCCACTTTTTGGAGCAGTCCAAAGAACGCATAGCAAAACTTTGTTTAAAATGCCAAAAAATCATTTTCGGTTTAAAATATTTTGACATTTTAAAATATATTTTTTTGATTTTTCTTACTTATTATGTCCTTATTTATTAGGGTAATTTTTATTCATGAGAAATGTTCTTTCCTAATACATTTGAATTAAAATCCATTTTCTAAAACTTTTTTTTCTATTAAAACTAATAAATTTTAATTTTTAATTGTTTGCTTCTCAGGTGGAGCACACAATCAGCGAAAAGCGCATTTTGCAGGCCACCGATTTCCCATTCCTCGTCAAAATGCGCTACTCATTCAAAGTAAATAAATAAATATTGAAAACGCATTTAGCAGTAAATAAATTAAAACAAAATTTTATTCCTTTTGAGGACACCACCAATTTGTACATGGTTTTGGAGTTTGTCAGCGGTGGCGAAATGTTCTCCCATCTGCGACGAATTGGTCGCTTCTCCGAGTGCCATTCGCGCTTTTATGCCGCCCAAATTGTGTTGGCATTTGAATATTTGCACTCATTGGACGTCGTCTACAGAGACTTGAAGCCCGAGAATTTGCTCATCGACGTCAATGGCTATTTGAAGGTCAGTTGGTGTTTGATCTTTGAGGGGCCATACGGCCGGACGGCTTCATAGGTAAGTGGTTCAACAACGGAGCGACATGGTGTAGTGGCAAAACAAATTCATGGTATTCAAATTTGTTCAATAAGTCATGACAAATATTGCTTCGTGAATAGCAGTTTTGGTTATTTACGGTTGATTGACCGAACCAAAGCAAGCCTTTTTCGAAAAACAAAACTGATTTTTTTCGACCAAAAACCATAAAATTTCGACTGCGGGACTTTGGAGTTGTGTTTATTCGTTTACATTTCCATTAATTCAACAAGCGAAAATTTGGCACAACATTTTTAACCCTTTTAATTGTACTTTTGTCACAGATCACTGATTTCGGTTTTGCAAAACGCGTCAAAGGTCGAACGTGGACATTGTGCGGGACACCCGAATATTTGGCTCCAGAAATAATTTTGAGCAAAGTCTGTCTGTGTCTTTTGTTTGCAGAGTTTTATGATATATTTTAATAAATTTTGCAGGGCTATGGCAAGGCCGTCGATTGGTGGGCTTTGGGAGTGCTCATTTATGAAATGGTCGCCGGTTATCCGCCATTTTTTGCTGAACAGCCAATCCAAATTTATGAGAAAATCGTTTCGGGAAAAGTAAAAATTCATTTAAAAAATTATTTAAAATATTAAATATTTTATTTGTATTTCAGGTCAAATATCCACCCCATTTCTGCTCTGATCTGAAGGATTTGCTAAAAAATCTTCTCCAGGTTGATCTCACCAAACGATACGGCAATTTGAAGGGAGGGCCAACGGACATAAAAAATCACAAATGGTTTTCATCGGTCGATTGGATCGCTGTGCTTCAGAAAAAGGCAAATTTAAAACAAAATGCCGACATAAATAATATAATTAAATGATACTGATAATAATAGTTCTTATGACATTTACTAGCTTAATATTCGGCACCAAATTCCTAATGTGTTTAGATGTGGTTATTAATTCGTTTGTCGGCATTTCATTTAGTCCTGTCACATTACAATTTTTATTGGCATTTTTAGGTTTGTCCGCCCAGCTTCAGCCCTCCCGGTGCCATGTACAGCAGCGTTAGTTGCTGCACAAGTGCCGCCGCCACCGGCGCCGACACTTTGCGCGTTTTCGAAGCGCTTTACCCCAAAGTGAAAGGCCCCGACGACACAAGCCATTTCCAAGCGGAGCCAATTGGAGTCGGTGACGAGCTGAGAATACAGTGCCTGCAGATCGGCATTGGCATTTGCGAGGACAAATTTTCGGAATTTTGATTCATTTTTTTTATTACTGAATTGTACTTAATTACCATTTTTGATCTTTTACATATTATTATATTGTATTATCTATTTACTGCGTTTATATATTTACCTTTTTATTTTCCTATTATTTGTGTAGATGATATGATATTTTAGTGCATATGCGTATTTTTCTTTCAAATCGCCTAACAAATAAGGGAACATTTTCCAGGGCAAAAATCATTTAAATAGCTTTTATATGGGAAATTTGAATTGTTTTAATTTATTTTTAAAGCCTTTTTAACTTATCCATAAAAATTAGCGAGGAAATCCTTTTTTGTTTTTAAATTTTGCTTTACCTTCTGTATGAATTGGATCTTAAGAAAGCAAAATTGGACAAATCATCAAACAGTTAACAGTTGGTAAATGATGGCGGATAATAAACAAAATCCGCTTACAGTCAATTCCATCCTTTTTTACTTTGAACATATCCAATGATTGTTTTCATATCACCCAAATCACTCATTTGTCAGTGACGAGCTTCACTGCCATTTTCGCCCTCCGCGTCGCTTATCGGCTCTAATCCGTGCGGGGGATAAGAATTTGCATCAAGGTCAACTGCCACAAATTCTTTGAGTTGGTCCAAGTAGCTTAGTTGTTCAGGCCCAGGCTCAGTGTCACCTAATTAAACATTTGGTTTTTTGATTATTTTGCGCAAACGTCAAAGGACGGGAGCAATGAAAAATTTATATGGGTTTTGAAAATTAAATTTTCAAAAATTTCCTTTTGTACAAATTTTTTCAAAATGAGAAACATTCAAAATGGGTGTCCCTTTTTATGGTGCCAATGCCATTTGTGTCGCCTTTAGTTCGTCTCACCTTGCACTATTTTTGCCCTAAGCCAACTGTTAACTTTGTTCAAAAGTTGGCGGCCGCCCAGCAGAAAGACGGATTGTTGTTGTTGTTCACTGTTTGTTGCTACGTCATCTTAATTAAGCAATTTAAG
This sequence comes from Heterodera carotae, assembly GCA_024500135.1. Classification (NCBI taxonomy): domain Eukaryota; kingdom Metazoa; phylum Nematoda; class Chromadorea; order Rhabditida; family Heteroderidae; genus Heterodera; species Heterodera carotae. The sequence continues at coordinate 23,933 of JAKKIK010000189.1, forward strand.
AATTTAGTCTTTTTTGATTTAATTGCTTTATTTAAAAAAAAATCAAATTTCTTTTTATTTTTAACCTTGCTTTTTGTCGTTTGCATTTGTTCCATCTTTCTGAATCGGAATAATTAATTGATTCGTCTGCTTTTATTTTTTAATTAATAAAATTCTAAAAATATGCCGCTTTTATTAGCAATTCATTACGGTTTTCTCCTTCTCTTTCAAATTGGTGTGCATCGGAGTTGGCGGATTTGAAGTAAATGTGTCATGAAAGCCCTAAATATAATTCTAATTTTATTTTTTAATTATTTATTAATATTATCGCTATTTAAATATTTTCAATTACAATTAACATATTCCTATATTAGAGCACCCATTCAAAGATGTCTTTTTTAAGGGGGAGCGGGGGAGGGAGTGTAATAAAGCCCAGCCTCTCTCTATTACAATCCCTACTCCTCTTAATAGAGCCCCCCCCCCCTACTCTAATAAAGCGGCCAAAAATAGGGCACTCGCCGTGGGCTCTATTGTAATTATGGGAATTACGCTAATTGCTTTAGTTTTTCCCACTTCCTCGGCGTCAGTTTGATCATCATCATCATCATTACGTTCCGTCCATTCTCCTGCTTTTGATCCGTCTTCATTTTTCCCATGCCGTTTTCCCCCTTTTTGTTGCATTTTGATTTTCCATTCCAAATAATCCGCCCTTTCTTCGTTGTCCTCCGTTTTTGTGCCGTCCAAATTTTCTTTGCCTTTTTGGTCCTTTGCTAATTGATCATCACCTTCTCCCTCTGTTTCTGCTTGCAATTGGTCGCCGTCCATCACTTCTTTTTGCTTTGTTTTAACATCCTTCGAATTTGATTTCAAATTTGCGCTCTTTTCGCTTTTGTTGGCGTTTTGTCCTTTTACATCACTGCTGCTGCTGGTGGTGTTTTTGTTGGCAATTAGTCCAAATGCCTTTAGGCGCGGTGCCTTCTTCGGTTGGCGTTTTTTGTGCAGTTCCGAATCCGTTTTGATGTCAATGTCCGACTCGAAATTGGTGGTCCTTTTCAATTTGGATGTTTTTTCCATGAATTTTGGCATTTTGTTTTGCTCCTCCATTTCATTCAAATCGCTTGCTGAGTTTTTGGCGTTTTCCGTCTTTTCCTTCAACTTTGCCTTCAGCCAGTTCATCTCTGTATCCGTCATGCTTTGCAAGAAGTCCTCAATTTGGCATTTGTCGGAAGCATTTCCTTCCCTTTCTTGGCACAATTTCTGCAATTCGCTGCCAACTTGTGCCCTTGACGCGGCATCGGATTGCATTGCTTCAATGTCGTCATTGACCATTCTGAACAGATTTTCGTGCCCACGAATCTCAATCGGAGACTCATTACTACCAAACCCTTCGTCATCAAAATCCGAATTTAGAATTTGTCCATGTGTCTGTTTTAGTTCGGCATTATTAATTTGCGCAACATTTTGTCTGCTACCAATGCCAAGACTCTCGTTGCTCTCAGTTTGGCCTCTGTTCTTTTTGCGTATCAGTGGCTCTTCCGGTTCGCTTTGTTCACTATCGTAAAATAGTTTAATAGGAAATGAATCCTTTTTCAATGATTTTTGCTTTACATAACTATCCACGTCCAATGGATAATGCCATTCATCAACGGCACTCGGACTGGCAGTTGGGTATATTTTTTCCAAAATTTCATATAATTTTGTCTCTTCTTCCTCGCTTAACTCTTCATCAGCGTGCTTATCATTAATCCATGCGTTCAGAATAGTGCCAATTCGAACGATTTGTATTTCCTCGCGGTCATTTAATCCTGTCTCAACTTGACCAGCTCCCAAATAGTGTCTCAGATGTTCTAGTGCTGCCTCGGATAAATTCAGGTCTAATTCTATTTCTTGGTACTGATCGTTTTCTTCGTCATTCCGATCAGTATATGTTGTAACATCATTATCATATCTTGATCGGTTTGTCCCAAATGCCGTCAAATGTTCTTGTCTTTGCGGCGTAACATCCTTTACTTTTGTTGGGGTCGTTGATCTGGTGCTCCATGCTCCATCCGATTGGTCCTGCTTAACCATCCTTTTATGGTGGTGATCATGATCAGATGATCGGGTTCCTTCCGCTTCATCCATTTTCACTTTGATTTGATCACTTTGATCACTATTTGTATTCAGTTCATCTAACTTTTCTTCTGTCTCATTTTGATCATCGCTTTCCAATATTTTCTGCTGCTGCTGTTCATTTTTTCTGTTCGTTTTTTTGACCTTTTGCACTTTATTGTCCCCATTTGTTGCTGCTGAACTGCTTCCACTTCCATCGGAATTTGTTTGTCCGATTGCGGCTTCGTTGCCGTCGTCGGCATCCTTTGCCTTCTTTGGCGACGGCACTTTGTTCAGTTTTCCCATTTTTTGCCTGATTTGACGAAGCATTACAGATTCTTTTGGCGACATTTGTTCGTCCATTTCTTCCATTTGTCTCGTCGAAATTCGCTGCTTATTCCTCAAACTTTCTGCGTTTTCCGCTTCATCAGCAGCATCCTGCCGCTCTTCTGCTACAGTCGTCTGATTGGGCTTTACCTTGTTCCAAATTTGGTCCATACTTTGTTTGTTGCCCTCACTTTGTCGATCGCTTTCCAAAAATTGATTTGATCCCTTTGAATTTTGTTTTGATAGCATTGATCCCTTTGAATTTTGTTTTGATAGCATTGGAATGCCTTCAGCGTCTAATGATTTTTGATCAAAATGTTTCTGCTGCTCACCGCTTTGGTTCCTGCTGCTGATCCAGGGAATTTCTTTTTTCGATTTTCTCGTTTCCCCCATTTTTTCTATTTTTTGCCTCTCTTTTTTCGGTTGTTGCTCTTTTTCTGTTAGCGGCTTTGTCTCCATCTTTTCTTTGCCCTTTCCGGCAATTTCTTCCGTTTTCGCATTTTTATTGTGGGCCTCGCCAATTTGAATTGGCTTTTGGGGCGTTGAAGAATGCATATTTGATTTTGCATTTCGCATTGCCTCTTCACTTTTTCGACGCTGTTCTTTAAACTGTTTTGAATTAAAATAATTGTCATCTTTTGGACTTTTTGACGTCCTTGAGGATGTTGTAGACGATGCTTTACTAAATTTAAATTTTATGATATACAATACATATTTTTTATTAGGCATGGTCAAGGGGACACACATCTTAATATCCGTGTCCGGACATATCCGTCGGGTTCTTATTGTGACCGTCTGTATCCGTCCGATTTCTAGAAAATCGTTGTCCGTATCCGTTCTTATCCGGACAATCCGCGTATATATCCGCGGGCGAGGGACATGACCTTCTTATCCGTGTTTCTTTAATGCCTTAATAATGACTACCACGAGTTGAACGTTTGGGTACGTTGCTGTGTCGTTTCGTAAATCCACCAATAATGAGAAAATAATTAAATACCGTATTTCCGAACAGAGAGCCCCGGGGCCTCTATTATTCAACCCCACTTAGACGGGGGCTTATTTGTAGGGTTTCTCCCCGACGGACGGGGACAAGAATGTGTCAGGGTTTGGGGAAGAAAATCCCCGACCAAATTTGTCGGGGATGCCTATAGAATTCGAAAAAAATGCTCAGAACATTCACCATAATGAATTAAATGTTGTGTATTTTTTTTTCTCTCACCTCGGAGTGTTTCTATTGCGGTCGACACTTCTCGCCTTTGGCATTTGCTGCTTCATCCCCTCTGCTGTTGGCATTGACTGCTTTATCTGCTCCACTTTCATCTGCTGTCTGTTCACTTCGTCCGAAGAATAATGGATAACATTTGATGGTGCCATTTTAAACACATAAATAAACATATCCTCCTCAACAGCTTCATCCTTCATGAACACCGGCATTTCAATGAGCACAGAAAGCAACAATTTCGGCGGATCTCTGATATCCCGTTTTAAACGGCGATTTGACGATGTTTTCTGATCCTTTGTTCGAACAAACAATGACGTCTCTTCTTGACTGCGATTTCTCATGCGTCCATTGGTTGGTCTTTGATCAATGTCACTCTGAAACTGATTGATAATTTGCCATTTCCGGATTTCTCCAATTTTATTCCGTATTTTAAATTAACATCTAAAAAACAGACCCCTGCCCTTATTAGTGATGCATTCGTTCCATGCCATTCGCTGCTGTCCATCTCTTGAGAATGTTGAATTTGATCAACATTGTTCCTACTAATCCTTTTGTTTTTACGGTCTATTTTAGTTTCGTTTGAATTGTCAATGTTGGCATTGGCATTTGAAGTGCCAATGTCGTCCTTACGAAAACTTTCGAAAGTGGCTGCAGATGAGGAAGTGGCATGGCTTCCACTTGAGAATGAGCCAATAAATGGACAGCAGCCCTGAAATTGATTCTTTAACAGTTTACTGTGGGTTGGCGATGGATTTGTAGTATGATCAATCGTTGGGCGGTAAAGTGGCTAATTAGCCTGGTAGCTCAGAGGAAGAGCTGTTCATGGATTGGATGAATGCCTTGGGTTCAATTCCCACTCAGTCTTTAAAGAACATTTTTATTTTTTATTACAATTAGTTGTGCCTATTATAAAATGCCATCCTTTTACCTGTTGGTCAACAAGTGGCGACTGTGCCAATACGGCACCGGTGCTGTCGTCCGCAGCAGAATTGCCAGCCGAAGAGTTGCTAGAGGTCCTCTTTTTGTTTCTCTTCAACACCATCTTGGGCAGACAACAAATGTTTATCTGCTTCTGTGCGAGTTTGTCTTCTTCCTCTTCCAAGTCTCTGTCCGCCCGTTTTATGTTCAAATTTCTAGTAGCCTTTGGCCAAATGTTGCTTTCCGTTTCTTCACCATAATCCATGTTTGATGAACTTGTGCCAACATTTTCCGTTGTAAGTATGCCCGAATGTCTGGCATTTCTGTCCCGAATGTTGGCCAACTCGGGAACCGCAGAAGTTGGCACATCGATTATTTTTCTGAGAATTGTGAAGCTATGAGCAAGCAAAAATTAAGCGGCTAACAATTAAACTTAATTGAAAATTAATAAAATGGCTGTAATTGCTAATTTTAACATTTTCGTACCCTGAATAACCACTGTTGCGTGATGGTGAGTGTTGGTCTGTTCTGCTGCTGATGTTGGCATTGGCACTTCCGCTTAGCAACCGGCGATTAATTATTTGCTTTCCTTTTTTCATATTACTAAATTTTAATCAATAAACTTATTTTTTATCTATTTATTTTCTTTTAATAATTTACATAAATAAATGAAAGAATTAATAAAATCAAAAATTTACAAATTAGAAAGGTTAAAATACGGCTTCCGATGCTGCTGCGATTGAGTTACTAACTGAACCAAAATATTTTTTGTTTCTTTGTTTAGCAAAAGTAGTTTTTAATTGTCTAATTTATTTTCGTTTGAAAGAACAAAAAGTTTAATGAAATTAAAATTCACTCACCGGACTTTCTTTTAACAAATTTTCGAGCGTTTCATTTCTTCTTACACGATCACACTAAAATTTTCAATCATTTCGAGAATCTATAAGAGGATTTGTATGTTTCTCTACATTTCTCTCTCAATCTGCGTATCTCTGCATGTCTTTCTATCTCTTTCATCGTATTTCTCTCATTATCTCATCACTCTCTCCATCACTTTCTCTTACCCTCGCACTCTCTCTCTTTTTCCAAATTCTTTTTTTTTTCGGTTCGGCCGGTTTTTAGACTCCCAGTTTCGGTTTCGTTTGGGTGACAACCGAATAATCGAATCCAATTTTTGAAGTTATCATTGGATTAGCCGAAAATTTGTCTGCGTATTAGCGAGGAATTAATTCGGCGTTAGGCACAGCGGGAAAGTAAGAAAAAATCCAAAATTATAGTGATCTTGTCAAGAAATATTACTTCGAAAATACTGACAATTCCGAAAAAAATTCTTTTATTCAAAAATCCTTATTCATAAATAATCCGAGCGGCGGTTTGGGACTCGGTTTTGCCCGCCCAACATCATTTTACCGTTATCAATTGCAGTTCCATTGCAGGCATTGGATTTTCACGTAAGTAGTTGATGCCATCATTGTTTAGTCTCAGTTTGAACCCTTTTTGGCCCGTCCATTCATTCCGTTCGGCCTCATTTAGACCATTAATAAAACTTTGGGCAAAAATAATATTTGTGCCCTGCTTTTTCAACAAAACAGAGTAATATATGTTGGGAGCATCCAATTCGGGCAATTGGCCGACAAATTGGCCTCGAAGGAAGAGACGGTTTTTGGGGTTGGGATTGAAATGGCCGAAAAAAAATTTGTAAATTTTGTCCGAACTCGGCTCGTCGATGTCCCACGAGTTTGACTGAAATGGCATTAAGGTGTATTTTCAAAAAATTCCAGACAATTATTTGCTTAACTAATTATTTTTCTAAATTTGGCTTTTTTGAGTATTTAAATTCGTGTTAGGTCAACTGGCCAATTGGCCGATGTTAAATTTGAACTATATCTTTTTTATTAGCCATCAATTTCTACAAATTAGCAATCATTCGAAAGCTCTACTTTTTAACATGCGATGATTAAGCAGAATCATAAAAAGTTACGACTTGAACTTTACCAAAATTAGGTTTTGTCAATTTTTGTTAATTTCAATTTGTAACTTTGTTAATAATTCTTTGATTGTTGAGCTTCTGCTTAACAATTATAGCTTATAAACACAAAGTGCTTACAAAGGATAGCCAATTTTGTTGAAATTGGCTAACTAACAAAAAGTTATAGCTCAATAAAATTTGTCATCGTCGGCCAATGCCATCGGCAGTTGACCTAACGCCTTTTAAATTGATAATCAGGGCTGCAAAAAAATACGACAAAATACGTGAATCAAAAATTAGTGAATACCAATGCATGCAATTTTAAATCTGTATGAAAATATTTTGGGTCTATTAAAATTCATTTTGAGGAGTGATTTTTAAATTGAAAAATTTATTTATAAGGGTAAATAAACGGACCCTTATTTGTGTGCCCAAATTTGAAAGTGACTGAATTTGGACTGAAATTTGTTCCAATCGTTCTTTGGCATTCAGTCGAATTTTGAATTGGCCACCTCCAACAGTTGTCGTTGTATAAGTGTCTTCGGAATTTGCATAAAACACAGTGACACTGAAAAAGGTCCCACTAATTGGGGCGGGAACAATTTGACCTTTCAACTCAATTTCAACGTTTGTCGTCGCAAAGATCGGCAAAGTGAAATAAGTCAATAAAAGGTAAAGCCAAAAAAGTGACGGCATTTAATTTTCTAAATTTGAAAATTTAATTATTTTTAATAATAATTTTATTTATTATATTTTATCTAACAATAATAGTGCGACCCGAAATTTCGGTTTCAGGTTTTTCCCTTTCGCCGTGTAACTACTTTTCTATAAACTTTGGCGAGGGCGAGGGGGGGGGCTCTATTTTACGCTATCCGAACAATCCGTCAGTGGTCACTTTTAGGGCAAAACTTTCTTCTTAATTGACCAAATTTTTTTAAGGGCGGCTGAATTATTTCGGAAATACGGAAATTGAAAAAAAATGAGAAAAATATTTATTTAATGCAACATAAATGAATGAATGAAGATAAAGCATTTCACAATAAAAAATAATTTCAATCGTTGCTACACATAATATTCATATTTTTAAAGAAAATTCAATAAATCGATTTAAAAAAATTATTTTCTGTTAGCAAATAATTGTATTGCATAAACATAGACAATGTATAAATTACATTAAAAAACTGTAAAATTCGGCATTCCGGGGACTGTAATGAGCCGATTCTTTAACTGACTATATTATTACTCAACCAATTTCTACGAACTTGGTATCATTAGAAAGCTATATATGTATGTGTTTAGAAGCAAGCAATACTTAAGCAGAAGCTAATCGCCTAATCCACTTCGAAAAAAGTGGCCATTTTTTAATAACATTTCGTATTGGATTAAATGCTTATTGTTAGCTTCTATAAGCCCATTGTTTCTAAACATATTTTTGATAGGGAATCTAATGGATTACTACATTTCATAACAAACAAAAATTACAATAAATTTAATTTTGTATATTCTTTCTCTAAATTATGTTGCCGCCAATTCGCCGACTGCCAATCAACAGAACGCAAGGAGAAGCACGCAACTTCTAAAAAGTATTAACTGTTGGCTTCACCTTCGTTTTTGTAACTCCTATTGCTTATCCTTTTTTGATTGTGCATTTAATGATCAATTTTGATTAATTAATTAATTAGCTAATCATTATTTACTTACGCTTGGGTGTGACCCGGGCTGACCCTGCGGCGGCATCGGATTTTGGGGATAAATTTTTCTGAAATAAAGCATAGTAGATTTAAAATTTTTATTCTTATCTTTTACCTGTAATATTCTTCCCAATACGGCAAAATTTTGCCGTCCTTTCCGGCAAAATTTAGCGTATGAGCCAAAAAAGGACTGACATCTTTTTGCATTGGATTTGTGGCCTTGAATGCTTCCACTTAAAATCATTGGTTGTGAGTGGGTAAAGAGGCATTTACAAATGCATTAACGCTGATATCAATTTAAATTTAACTGATCCTTTTAGTAGAGATCGGACTGGATCAGGATCCTAAAAAAAATCTGGATCAATCCTGAAATTTTGAAAAATCCTGTCCTGGTCCATTTCCGAAATATTGATCCTGATTTTTTTTTCAAAATTCCGATCTCTACTATTTATGCCTTCCATCGCACCGAATGCCAAATTTGGTAGAGTTTTTCGATAAATTCCAACTGATTTTCAAAACCAATCAAATCAATTGAAGCTGTCTTCAAATAAAAGCAAAATAATTGATTGTCTAATCAAAAACAAAGATATCAAAAAAAAACATTGACAGCTTAGGAATTGGCTTATGGCATAATTCGGCATTTGGGCCGATTGCCATTTTTTCGCCTTTTCCATTGCGGCCATTAATTTGTTTTAAATGTTTAAGGCTGTATGTATTTTTCATGCTACTTTTTTATTTTTGAATGAATTTCCAATTCTTCTCACCCGCCAACTGGCAGCAGTAAAAGGCGCGTTGTCCCCGCGAATTGACGCATTCGTGCGAAAAAGTGTCGTTGTATTCGGCGCCGCATTGTTCCATCGCCCATTTGGCCGCCCGTCGACTCCACCACGGGTCGACGTCAAGGGACAGCCGACACAGTTCGACCCGGTCCGGTTGCAGTTCAGCAACAACGGTGGCCACTTCGTCTACACGAACCTGCGCATGAATATCAGCGGGAAATTATTGTGGTTTTGCCGTAATTGCTGAGACAAAGCAAACAGAATGCTAGCAGGCAAATCTTAGCTTTTTGATTATAAATATTTAACAATTTGCATTTTTGATTAATACAATCCTTGGCAAATAAAATTTCAATTAATTAAAAACCTATGGATGTTGTGTTTGAATTTTGTTTTGCCTTGTCTCGTGCCGCGTGCACAATTTGCTCCAATTTGACGTCACCATCGTCGTCATTTTGTGTTCGTGCCACAATTATTCCGACATGAAAAGCATCCGAAAACGAATCATCCGCCGTGTTGGCCACCGCACAAATTGCATCGTTAGATAATAAAAAAGGCAAAACATGTTTTAATTTTCACGAATTTCGATATTATGAATATATACTTTTTTCATTGTTATGAATTGTTGGAGCGGCATTCTTTCCACGGTAAAAGAATAGCAAATCGCCAGCCGACGCTTGTGCTTCGGGCGCAAAAAGTGGAGAGCCCAAACGCATTGGGAGGAGCACTTAAATTAAAAAAAGAAGCTAATATTAAAATTAATAATGAATATTCGATAATCAAAAGAAAAATACTTTTCAATTTTGGACAAATTTAGCAGGCAATTTTGTGGAATATTTTGCAATTTAAAATTATGGAAATGATTTGATAAATTAATGTAAGAAAATCAATACCATTAATGAAATTATATCGGCAGACCGAATTCATTAAATAACCTTAATGGAGATGATTGAATTAATTGAGAAAATTATGCATTGATTTGAATGTAAAATGACCAATTATTAGAACAAAAAGCATAATTTCAGAATTAGCCATTGTTAATTTGTTTAAAAGTTGCCGAATTGTTTGAAGAAGCAAAATTCACTTAAAATTCAACGATCGAATTTTATAATAATTAGTCAAATTCACCACTTTTAAATTAAGCGCGCCTTTCGATCAGCAGCCAAATTGGTTGTAGCAATTGAATTGACTGTTCTCCCCGCAGTCTTGGCCATTCATTCATTCTTTTCTGTGTTCTCCGATCAATTAATTGTTAGTTGGCCAACCCATTCATTCATTCATTTCGTTTCATTTCATTCATTAGTCTCCCATTTGGAATTAATTACCTCATTCATTCATTTATTCATTCATTTATTTTGGTCCCCTCTTTTTTGATAGGCAATTGTGTAATATTTGTGCTGCTGATTGTGATGGGTGGGGTGAACCATTAAATTCATTTTACAAAGATTTGGAAGGAAAGATAAAAAATATAGGAAGGAATTTTAAGGATGATTAATTTGTGTGAACGATTTGCAATTACTAATTATGGTTGAAATCTGCAACAAAATGTACGAAATTGCAAAAAATGCACTTATGAATTTGTTAATTAATAGGTGGCACTACTGTTTAGAAAAACGATTCAAATTTTTATTACTGCTAAAATAATCCAATTATTGAAATTTTCTAATGCATTTCGTTTTAATTTGTAATTTTGATGCTAATTTAAAGTGCCACTTTCATTTTGTTTGGGTGTTTGTATTTACCACAACAATTCCATCCCATTCGACTCGTCCATTTTCGTCTCCAATGCCTTCTCCGTTTCGTCGTGTGCCTTTTATTGCGCGAATTATTTGAGCACGGGATTAAATACTCGCCACTCGTCCATTTATTTGTTCATCCTTTTCAATTTTCAATCGCCGCCTTTTCCGATCATTTCAGCCTCATTATTTGAGAAACCTGTCCAATTATGCATCATTAAAATATTTGCTAATTATTATTTGTCTGATTACCTTTTAATAAATTAATTTTTGATCATCGTTCCCCCTGTCCCCCCTAACTCTTTGTCCCGGCACTTTTTTAGTTACTCCTTCGCCCCGGGGCTTTTTTAGTTACCCTTTGACAAGGCATTTTTTTTGTTACCCCTTTGCCCCGGGGCTTTTTTAGTTACCCTTTGACAAGGCATTTTTTTTGTTACCCCTTTGCCCCGGGCATTTTTTACCCCTTTGCCCCGGGCTTTTTTAGTTACCCCTTTTCCCCGGCACTTTTTTTGTTACCCCTTTGCCCTGGGCATTTTTTACCCCTTTGCCCCGGGCATTTTTTTGTACCTCTCCAGAATCGCCGCCCATTTCCCTAATTTATTTGTTTATTTGCTACCACTTGCCACCGCGACAAATGAGGTTTTTTCCCTTTTGTCCCAATGGTTGATAAGCGAATTAGGAAAAAAGTCCGCACCAGTAAAAATAAAATAATCTTCACTGATAACATTTGATCCTTAAGCATTAATTTGTAAGAAAAACTATATTTATTTACATTTTGCACATTGTGTTCTATGTAATAGTGCATAAACTTAAAAAACAATAAAAAGTCACTACGAAAAATCAGAACAAATTAAATCCATTTAAATGTCACTTTAGCTCATCAGTGAAATGATGTAAGCTTTGGATTAGGTAATTCAAGTAGCCTTCAGTCATTAATTTGGTGTTCTGTTGAATGATTATTTCAAGTTTTACACTTTTTTATAATTATAAAAATAAAACCTTTTTCAGAAATAAATATAAAACACTTCTATTGGTCAAAAAAATGATTAAAAGTGGAAATTTCCATCGATTCAAAATTTTTGATTTTTTCAATTTGTAATTTTTACGTTAATCAAAGGGCTTTAACACTTTAACAAAAAATCATGTACATATAAGAAATACACCTGCTTTTAAAGGAATACATTTTAAATTGGTTAGCAAAATTTGAATTGCAATTTTGATTGATTTAAGGAATCCTTTTCAAATATGTGAGATTGGTTGGTTGCCCAATGTTTTTGTCCCATTACTAAGACAGAAATAAAAAAGATCAAAATTCAAAATAAGTGTCTTCTTCTTCACTTTGATGTGAGTTGTTGTGACTTTGACCTTATTCAACTCCTCCCTCCTCTTATCTGCCTGCCATTCATTTGTTGGAGGTCACAAATTAATTATTTATTATTCAGTCCGTCCATTGGCCGAATCAATTTTTGTGCTGCGCGTCTTTCAAAACAATTAAAATTGCAAAAAACTTTAATTTGCGTCGCCGCTTCGTTTGCGCTGTTTGTTGAACGGTTTGCAGCAATTAGTTTCACGCACCTGCTGCAGGTGGTTGGACCATAAATGATTTGGTGAGACAAAACAAATAAATAAACAAACACAAACAGAATGACAAATGAATGAATTAAATCAAATCAAACGGCACCCACTCAATTCATTCATTCATCCATTCATTCATTAACACAATACACACCACACGACCACTTCAGCATCGGAGTTTACCAACCGCGCCATTTCCAATCACTTCGCTAGCCATGCGTTTAAAAATCATTCATTCATTCAGTCATTAAACGTAATCATTGCACAATATTGGAGGTGTGATGTTTGTTCTATAACCTTCAAAATGGAGGACAAAATTGGTTAAACGAAATTAATTTTTTTTAAACAAATGTCCCATTTAATTTTGATATTAATTAAATTTGGTAATACTTATTGCAAATTTATTCAAATTTTAGTGAATTATTTCACTTTATTTTCCTGCAAAATGTCCAGCATCAAAAATCACAACACTTTTTTGGATCGGCTCAAACAAACGGCTGGCGTTTTGTTTTATCTCGGCCTCCTTCTCTTTCAGCCGATCATTTTGCTCGCCGTTATTTTTTCGTTCGCCGCTTCGCCAATATTTTGGTAGTTAATTAGTAAACAAATAAAAATATTTTTCTTAATTCGAAAATAAAAAGTTTTCTTCGTGAAAATTTGGATAAATTCTGACCAGCGATTTTCAGGCTTTTCACTTCGCTTTACCTCATTTGGTATATTTCGGACTTTGACGCCCCGCGCCGTGGCGCCCGTTTCAACGAAAGTCTTTACAATTGGTCAATTTGGACACATTTAGCCAATTTTTTTCCTATCGAAGTGATCAAAACGGCAGAAATTCCGCCAAATCGGAATTATATATTTAGGTAATATGCCAAAAAGTTGCACTTTCTTTCAATGTTTGTTTAGTGCCCATCCCCACGGCATTCTCGGCACATCGAGCACAGTTTTGTTCGGCACGAATGGACTCAATTTTAGCGGCCTTTTCCCTGGCATTAAAATGCACCCCGTAACATTGGGCCTCAACTTTTGGATTCCATTTCGCAGAGAATTCATTTTGGCATTACGTCAGTCTAACGAAAATAAGCCAATTTTAAATTCAATAAATAATATTATTTATTATTTTAGGGATTATCTCCAGTGATAAGGAATCCATTGATTATGTGCTTCGCCTTCCCAATGAGGGGAATGCCGTCGGAATGGCACCGGGCGGTGCCGCTGAGGCGCTGGAGGCCCATCCGGGAAGCCACCGGTTGATTTTGGCTAATCGAAAAGTGATTTTTGGCATCTAAAGTGCAATAATTTGGCCTTTTTAGGGCTTTATCAAATTGGCGATCCAAAATGGGTAAACAAATTTATTGCAAAATTTAAATTTAATAAATGATCATTAGTGCGTCAATTGTGCCAATTTATAACTTTGGCGAGACTGACTTGTACAACCAATTGAACAACTCGCAGGGAAGCTTCATCAGAAAAGTGCAGGTCAAAATCAAATTAGGCAATTTCCTATTTCAAAATGATATTCAAATTTAGCATGCCCTAAGGGCATCCAAATGGCCAACATTTCCGTTGGCTTATGGCCAAAATGAGCTGTCCGCAGTACTGTCGGACGAATGGTGCGCGAGATTGCCGGTGTGGCTTCGTCGGGGATTGGTGCCATACCGTCGGAGGATAGTTACAATCGGTGGGAATATTTGTTCGAACTTTGATATTTTAAATTAGGTTTGAGTTAAACCGAATGTTTTCCGAACGGCAGTACCGGGTACCGATTTTTAAAACATGTACCTAGTTGGGTTCGGAACCGGTACTAAGGTACAGGTACCGACCAAAAAAAAAAACAAATGTCGGTGCCGATACCGATCTTTCCAGTAACGGTACTTCGGTTTTCAGCAAAAATAATAAATGGGTTTTTGATAGGGAAATTATCCTAAAATTAAACAAAATCACTTTCAGTTGGTGCTCCAATGGACGTTGAAAAGGATGCTAATCCGAATGATGCCCTCATCAGCAAAGTGCACGCCGAATATTGCGCCCAACTCCGCGAGCTGTTCAATGCTCATAAGGTGAAGCATGGCGGACTGAGCAGTGATGTGCAGCTGGAGATTGCGTGAAAAACAAGCTCAAATTTCCAAATTAATTTTTCATTTAAATGTGCCCAAATGCGTCGACGAAATCCGTCCAATTTGTGCCGAAAAATACGACACAAATGTACCCTTTTTCACCATGCGCATTTTGCCAAGTTCAATGCCAACGGTACTCCCGTTGCCGAGACGGTAAAAGTACCGGTTCTTTTTTGTTCGGAACCGGTTACCAGTCGGTACCTTTTTACACTCCCTAATATGGGGATTTGATTAGGAAAATAGTTTGATCGATTGAAATCTCGAAATTACTTTTCAAAATTTTTTAAATTTAAAACAATCTTTTTGAACTCTTTACTCAATGAATTCAAACTTTAAATCAAACGAAAAATGTAGGAAGATCAACCATTGAAAAAAATAAAAAAAGATTTTATTTGCCTTTTATTAAATTTTGGTAACATTGGATAGATAATTTGCTGATCAGTTTGATATCAATATTGTTGTATCATTCAAATCAGAAATTTCTTTTTATGAATATATAAATTTTCAAATTTTAGATTTCCTAAGTTTCACTCGATCATATTTACCAGTTTGCTCATGCGGGAAAAAAACCCAAAATTTTTCCCCAGTAAATCGATGGTGCGCTCGCTACATGATGGAAGTGGTATTAAACCGATTTAGTTGGTGACACTAAGCTAGGTTCCCCTCATGAGAGTGCCGAAACTGAGTCCCGGTGCCGGCATTCGCCTTGACTATTTTAATGTGGCAGAAGACAGTCAAATATTGAAAACTTCTCTCTCATTTTCATTGGTAATTCACATAAAATATTGTTGAAATGAATATGAGTTTAAACTTTAAAATTCATATTTTTACTTCCAAGCCATAACATTTACCAATTCGTTCATTCATTCTTTTTATCCATAATAAAATGCATAAAATGTAAAATAATAATTTAAGCATTTTACAATTTTGGCCTACATTTTCTTATCCATTCACGTGGTATTTGCTGGAAATTAATCAATGTAAAGCGATGTTGGCTTAATTCAGCTATACATATATGTATGTACATCACATGTAAAATGGACAGATTTATATAAAATATTTCAAATCCCATTTTGCTCAAAAAATTTAAATAAATGATTTAAGTTTTTATATGTACAATTATCAGTAAATTGACCTATTAACTAGGGGTGAACCCCGATATTTAGTTGTTTTTTTCGAGTTTTTTGCTTTCGGTTTCGGGTTTAGGTTCCAAATTCGAGTTTCCTAATTTCTTCGAAAATGTCTTGAAAAATGTTGACAATTAATAAAGTCGAGCAAAAAACAAATTTTTTAAGAATAGCGATAATTTGGAAAAAATTTTAGCGTTCGGTTCCGGTTTTTTCGAGTATTTTTTGGTTTTGGGTTTCGGTTTTTAAATTTTTTTTTGTGCACCTTTACTAGCATATATCCTACACCCGATCTTTTATAATACTTATTTTTAGTTTCAATAAAATGCTTCTGGTTTTAATGCTAACAATTCTGATTAATTTTGGTAATGGCATGAATGAATCGAAGAATGAAAAGAAGGGCATTTTTCATGCCGGAGAATCGTCGATGAGTAACAATAATAATAACAATGATGATGATGATACTAATTATTGTAAAGCCCAAATGGAATCATTTTATCATAATTTATTGCTGAAAGATAATGAGTTCTTTCAATTTTGCACATTTGTTGAGAAAATTGAAGCAGACAGCAGCAGCAGGAAAGATAAAGTGAGAAGCAAAAGATAATTTAGCAAATTAAAAATAAAAATTAAATAAATTTAAATGAGAGCATGGATTTTTAAAGGTGAAAAACTTTTAAATACAGCTACTAAAATAGAGGCAAAAAATCGCGAAAAACGCAGAAATAGAGGCCAAAAATAAGAAAATAGAGGCTAAAAAATGGAACTATAATAACGTTTTTTTTTCAATATAAGCAATGATTTCATTTCATATAATAGTAAAATTTCTTTTTTCACTGATTAGAGGCAATTGGTCATTAAATTGTTAATTTTGATAGGGGAGCACTTTTTTGATCGCGAATTTTTCGAAAAGAACAAGTTTTTCGTGTACATCTCACACTAAAACTCTAAAAATCCGCCCTCTAATGATTACAAAGGCTTTAAAAGATTCAAACAAATTTAAATAAATTTTAAATGATTATAAATGTTTTTAGAATGCTCACACATTCGACGAGCCTTCAACGAACACAACAAATAATGCAAGAGCTGATCAAATGCTTTTTGCAACAAATAGTGAAGAGCATCATCATCATCAAACATTGATGGAGGAGGGCGCCGTTGCTGAGAATTACGGTAATTTATCCAAAAATATATACTGTATGTTTTTAAACTTTATTTTAATCCAATAAAGCAATTTTTGTATAATCCGTTTTATGTGCGTATATTTTTTGAACATTTCAACATTTTTAGGTGACCAATTTTTGACAGATTCTGAAGTTAAAATTCAGGAAAAAATGCCTAAAAATGAAAGAGTGTCCAGAGGAAACAGAGCCGGCAAAACAAAAGCATTGAAAAGCGTCAATGATTTGGCAAATTTTGTTCAAAGAGTTGATCAAATGATTGAAAGATTTGTTGGGTATAGCAACAAAAATTGGCACACAATCAAACATCAATTGGAAGTTATGGCAAAACAAGCATCGGAGGAGAAGCAAAAGGCATTGGCATTTGAATGCCAATTCGACGGATTTGAAGTCAATGACTTACAATAAAATTATTTTAAATTTAGCAAAAAAAGGGCACCAAAATTTAAGCAAATGTTAATTCTTTTTGAATTTAATTTCTTTAGAATGTGTATTCAAAAATTGGTAGAATTGAAGTGGAAGCCATGTCAAATAGAAGCGCATTAATACTGGCAGGAAAAGTGGCCGACAAAGCCGTTTTTGGCATAGGAATTTTGTTTTTTATGCTTGGAGTTGAATTGGAATTTGGCCGGACTAATTTGAACCATTTTGTGATGACCAAAACGCGATGGATCGCCTGCAAATTGGTCCAATTAAAGCCAATTAATGAAATGTTCAAAAATCACTTGGCAATAATCCGTGCTCGTTTGAATACAAAATGCAAAAACAATGCTGCTTATGCGACCATTTGTGTTGACACTGTTACGGTAAAAGGGCACAAAAAAGGAAAAGCATTAAAACACCTTTTTAGGCATTTTTGGACGAAGCAAAATTGCAAAGTGACAACGCCGACAAAAGTGGGCAAAGGAAACAACTTTTGAACATTTTTATTTGTCTTCGCTTTTTTCGGCAAATCGACGAAATGTGCCAACAATTTTATGGTAACGCATTTTTGATCAAATTGCCAGCACTGAACAATTTGTTGTACGGAATTCGTTTCCTAATCCATCAAATGGCCCTTCAATTTGCCCAATTTGTTAAAATTGCGCTTTCGCATGGCTTTGAAGTGATGAAACAGCAAATTTGCCAATAAAAGCATTTATTCCTTTTTTTTGGACCGTCATTTTTTATTTATTTTAATTGTATTTATATTAGCCCATTTCTATTCATTTCTCGCTATTTGTCCGATTATTTTTTGGTAGCTTTTAATTAAACATTATACTATTGTATTGAATTAAATTAAATTGAAAATTGTCGCGTTGAACGGATAAAACTATGGATTGATAATAAAGTCTGATTATAAAAATTAAGTCTTTAAATTGCGGACTCTCAAAACAAAGTCCGGAATTAGCAATTCGCAATTCCGGACCCCCGAGAAAATCTGGGATTGCGGATTGTCCAGGTTTTTTCAATCTCTAAATCAATAATCCTTTAAATTTCTCTAATTTTTTGCTTCGATTTTAAAAATCTGATAATTTTTTGTCTCTTTTAAAATCGAAATTTTGGAATTTTATTAAAGAAATGAGTATCTAAATTTTACTTGTCGTTTTATAAATAGAAAGTTTAAAATTTTTAACATAGAATTGGAGGATACATTTGTCTGATAGGTATGTATTATTTTTCTAATTGTCCAAATTATCAAAATAATTTTTAAAAATTTGCTAAATGAATGAATGATCGATCAACCACAATCAGTTATAAAATTGGATTTATCAAATCCGCCGTTGTCCTCCCCTGATTAATAGACTATAACTGATTTGGACGCTTTCTGATTCTGAACAAATTCCATCCCATTGTATTTATTATTATCATTATGCATTGCATTGGCGGCTTCGATTTCTTTTTTCAATGCCAATTCATTCCATTCCATGTCAAAATCGTCGCCCGAAGTGTCGTCCTCTTCATCTAATCCAATTATAAAATATTATTTTGGGCGAATTTGTCTGAGTAAAAATGCCTTCGGAATATCCGACAATTGTTGGTTCGAGTGCCTCGACGACAACGACAGCGGCGGATGAAGCATTGGACAGAGTTGGCATTTCCCTGCTGGGCACAGACGGCACTTTTGGTGGCAAAACGGACGATGGTCTTCTGCTCTTGCCGTTGTCGATGTTCTGCTGGCCCAAGTCATGCTGAACAGTCGCCGGCTTTTTTTCTACAATAA